>BGPR01048318.1:0-11580 GCA_013235015.1 Araneus ventricosus | reverse complement strand
CAAATATTGCCTGGTTCAGTTGCATTGCTGTTTCGTAAATCAGCCACCATATTTCTACGTTCAGCAAATATCCATTAAATAAGGATTTAAAGCACTCTTCAACTCACAATCGCTTAAAATCTGAAAATGTAAAATCTTATTGTGGTAAAAAAAAAACAAATGAATTAAAACGCCTAATTTCCAAAATCGATTATCTAACTTGGATTACATTTTTAATTTTGCTTGGCACCATCAAGTTCAGTTCCAAAGTACTTAATGCAAGAAACAAGTCTTCCTCTTTAATGTCCTTTTCTATGTCATGACAGCTTCAAGGACATAAAAAAATCCCTTTTTAACTTTCTCTCGTTACCATGCAATAAATATGCATATATTGCTTTGAATTAATGTCATTCAATTACTCGGTTTCGCGGTGGATTCTTTAAAACAAAGCACAGACAAGGAAAAAATTGAATTCTTTTTCTTCCTAATTTTCATCTGTTGATTCCATTCTTTTAACTATATCACATTTTCTTAAAGACTAATTTTGCCAATTCCTAATATCTTTGTCTGGAAATCGATTAAGTAAGCATGGAATATTTAAAGAATTAGTTTTAACAGGCAGAAATCTTTTGAAATTAGCATTAATATTTCTAAAAATATTCAGTGATTTTAATATCTACGTTAATTATACCTAAATCTCTTCCATGTATCTAAAGATTCACAGCTATTTGTCATAATTTTAATCTGTAAGTATTTTATGAACAGTCAGAACTAGAGTGAAACACAACAAAAAAATACTAGCTTTTATACCAATTTTTTTTTGGAGGAGGAGGAGAGGGATGAATAATTCCTTATTAGAAAATCTTCTTTTTTCACACAAAAGATGAGGGAAACATATTGTTGATTAAAAATGAATAAAATTGATTTTGTGAAATTTCTTTTCTCATTTGAAAGCCGTTGTTTCCTGTATTACCACATCTTCTAAAATGAAAATTAATTGAGAAAGACTTTTCTTCAGATAATTACAGAAAGGTCATCATTTAAGAAGAAGAAAGCGTGTTATCATCATCGGTTTGAATTTTCACTCTCTTGCTCAAACCATCCCATCAGAATGCAAATTGGTAATTCAATCCAGGCAGTGCGATTGATGTGCAGAGAATAACATTTGCATCCTCCTATTCATGCCAAGACGGGAGAAAATAAACTATGGTAATCGGCTCAGAGTGCAAAAAAAAAAAATGGGTGAGGTCCTTTTGATTGATAATTAACTTCTTCTCTTCTTTCTTAGTATGCACACAAACAAAAGTAAATTTAGTCTTTTACCCGAGAAAAAACGGAAGGAATTTCAGATAAATAGAAGATCTAATTTTGCTTCTCAATTTTCAAGAACATTTCATCATTCTTCGATTGAATATAAATATTTGAGTCATCTAATTCAGGAACGTTAAGAAAAAATTAGACCTTGGGTTTCTGTTAGTTTGAAGAATGCTCTATTTTAATTTTTTAGCCATTATAAATATTTTTGTGAATTTTCATTTCAAAGGTACTACATATTGAATGCATTACCACCACACCAAAAGATCAATAAATTTCTTTTCTAAACATTGTTACTGGGCGTTCAAAGACTTCGTACTTGGAAATGTCGATGTTATTAGCTTGGGGTTGTTCATAGGCCTTACAGTCTATGAAACCAGCTTTTCCTCTGAAAATGTTTTTTTTTTAATTCAATAATCTATACTTAACATTTATAAATAAGAGAGTAATGTTTTGTCGCTCCTACCAATTACCAACAATTTTTTAAGTGTGTTACTCTGGGAATTAAATACATTAAGTATTTATTAATATTGCTCTATAATCATAAGGCATTTATTTTTCGTAACGATTTTATATGATTATGGGTTACCGAAATATAACCAACATGGAATCGAGCATGAATCTTCTTTATTGCCTGTTTTTATTTCCTTCCCAATCTCAATAGTATAAATTGGTAGAGTGAAAATGGTTTAAAACCGGATATCTCTATCAATTTATCTCTCTCATTTCTACAGTGTTATACATTTAAAACGGTTTAATTTATAAAAGTACAAATTAAAAGATTTTCTATGCCACAATAAATGTTCTAATGGCTACCGTTCGCATCGCAACAGTCTTTTGCCCGACAGAGATGCAGTGGTAGCCTAGTGGCCCTTGCCTTCGGGACGGAGGATTTGAATCTCGAAACCCATTACCAGTTAATTTCCGTCTTGTATATGGACCTGTTGCGTGTTAAATCTCACGTAATTGCCCATTACGTAATCCTACGTAATGGGCCAAAGTCCTTCCGCTGGTGAGGTGCGGAAGTTTGTCGACATTGATGTCTTCATCGTCATCTGACCGCGGTTCAAAATGACGAGGTTCATCCAAAATAGCAATCGTGTTGCTGCAAAACGGGGCGTTAATATAAATAAGCTAAAGTTAGCTAACTTTGCTCGACAGATCGTATTACGGACAACTCTTTGAATGGAGTAAATCATATTTTCAAAATTTTTATGAAGACCAGCTGTCGCTTGATGATTAATGTCGTCATACAGTTTTTTTATTCCTTGGTATGACTTTTTTCCGAATATTAGCTAGGAGAATAAAAATTCGAACATGCACAGTGAAAATCATTTTTGCCTTTTGTATTTTCTTTAATACTGATAAGCAGATTATTGTTCTTGTATATCCAATATGGAGTTTCCAATAAATAGACACGTATTTCTGCTTTTTCTAAGACTAGTTGTTATTTGCTAATTTATGTCATTACTTAAAACGTATTTTATTTTTTGGTATGATTTTTTAAAGCGTAAGTTAGGAGAATAAAAATTCGCTGGTGCAGATTGAAAATCATGTTTGGGTTTTATAATCTTTTTCCTACGGAAAAGCAGATTATTGTTCTCTTGAACTCAACATGGAGTGTCCAATTTATAAACACAGCATTCCGTGCGCTGCGTTTCACGTCACTAGGTCGCGCTGTTGTCGTCACGCATAGCTTCGTAGCATTCGGTTACATTTTGGTCTGGATGACCCTGTATTTCATGAGAATTTTTGAGGGGACGACAATTTATTTATTTAGTCAAGTTCTGTAGTCTTATACAAGTTCTGAAATAACAGAGAAATATAATAAATTTGAAATACGGAAAGTCCATAAGTAAAGTCAACCTATTGAGATGGTCCTAGTACCAGTTCTGTAGCTCCAGATGAAATAAAATTTCACTGGAATGCACTACAAGCAATGCTCTCTGTGAAAACCGAAAAAAGAAAGTTAAAATTTTGTCAGTAGGTAGAGCAATTCCATTATCTCACGTGACTTTTGCAGATTCTTTTATTACCTGTAGCAAACATTTTAGTTTTTTTATTGTAACTAAAAATATTGCCGAAATTCAGATCTAAACGTAAAGTCTTTGTTTGTTCAAAATACGTTTTAAAAATACGTGTCATTAGTACCACTTCTAAGAGAATTCTGATTCGTAATTCAAAATAAATTACTTTAGAACCGTATGCATAGACAATCTCTAATTAAACTGTCCTGTATATGCATGGTTTTAGTAAAAGATTCTTGACAATCAATTAAACAGTTAATTTTATATTCATAAAAGACATGAAAATATTTCATCCCTATCAACCTCGTGAGTATCAACTAGTAACAAATAACTACAAAGAAAAACAATCAACTACTTCACCTTACAGGATTCCCTGATAAACGGATTACCTGAAGTTCCGAAATACCTCCAAAGCTCTTCCTTTCATCATATATCTAAAATCATTAAAAGCTTCATCGATTCATTTTTTTTCCGAAATTCCAGCTATAAAGAAGAATAAAACTTCTTTCTATCTCAATCAGTCAATATCAATAGCTCTGTGTTGAAACCCTTTTCTTATATTTTTAAACTCTCTAAAAGGCAGAATCAAGACTCGAAATACAAAGAAAGAAACGCGATCGGTGTTTAACATTGTTCTGGTTCACGGTACAAGGACTTTATAGACCTCTGAAGAAGTGAAGTGAATGTTTAATCCGGACGTCAATTGTATTCTGTCATTATAACTCCGTCCATGAGAACAATTCATGTTGATTGGAATTCCGTTGAATTTCCTTTTGAAATTTCGTAAGGGTTTCGTTAGTCTTATTTATTTTTGTAAGAAATATGTGAGAGACATAAAAGTTAGGCAATACTACTTTTTTTATCTATCAGTTTCATTCTGGGAATATATTTTTTTCCCTTCAGTTAGCTGTAGTAGAGAGAATCTTTTGAAAAAGAAAGTTGAGGTTGACTTTTTGAATATTTTAAGGAGAATTGAAGTGAAATTCAGAACTGCTTGCTTTTGAATTCGAATACACATATTCATTTTAAAAGTATCTATTCAAGTACTGTATTTCGTGAAATATTTTCTAAGGCTAGTATTCGTTTTCAATATTCGGAACAGGAGGCATATTCATGCCTTAATTTTTTGGCATCTAAGGAAAATATTCTACATTTTCAATTTAAACTGTAGTCACTCGTTTATATTTAGGGTTGCCATACGTCCCGTATATACGGGATATCACCGTATTTCATTACTCAGTCCTGTATATTATTTGCCCCATTATTCCCTAAACTCTGCGTCATTTTAATTTTACATTGACTTGCGCCCAATTTTATAATTATTGGTAAAGAAGAAAATGATATAATTAAGAAAGTGAAATGAACGTTAAAATTATGCTTGTGCTGAAAAGGATTAGCCTTGTGTCTTTTTTATTTTTCTGCATGTTGATTTTATTAAATTGCTTCAACTTTATATCAGAGTAAAATAGAACCAATACTTATCCAATTTTTCATGTTTTATTTATTTAGAATTTAAACGTCCAGTATCAATGCTTGGCAATTATGGCAACTCTATTTATAGTGATGTTAGTAACTCTTTAAAATATTCGCAACATCGTTAAAACATACTCTAAATTATTTGTTTGGATACTTAAATATATTTATGTAATGTTCATTGTAAATGTAACATTTGAAAAACAGTTCGAATTTTGGTACTTATATTTAACTAATTATATTGGGTGTCCAAGAATTATTGGGCCCATTTAAAAAATGAATAAAATAATTAATAATATTACAACTGCGTTTTTTCATGAGAACGCATTTAAAAAGAGTTTTCCTCAGATAGGTAACGCGGCATAACGGTGGTCTAGGTGGCCGTAAAATATAGGACATCTCCGACTTTCGATATCCATTATCTGCGAAACTTTTAAAGCTGGAAGAAAAATAGAAACACGTATTTGTATGGAACTTTACGCTCTTTAGTTTGTTAAATCAATTGTAATTCGAAAATTTAATAGTTTTTGATATATTATAGAAAAACAAGAAAAGGAAACCAGAAAACGGGCATCGGCTTCTGCTGATCGGTCGCCATTGCTCATAGAAATCTCTCGCTATAGCAAATTTAGAACATCGTAATGGTTCGCCACCTATCTGGAAATATTTGCTCTCTTATTAATATTATTAGTTTTTATCGTTAATTTTTAAAATGGGTCTGGCACTTCTCGGGCCATTTACATTTAGTAGACTACAAATGTAGGCAAAAAGGTGTAAAGTAAATTTGAATATCTAGTCCGAAATAAGGGAGCATGACAAAGGTTGTAGGGTTGATTCGTCTGCCTTTATACAGTTTTTAAAAATTTACTCATAATTACAATACCGATAACGGGCAGACACAAAATGTAAATAATATGATCTCAACCTGCGTGTCCATAATTGCAGTAACTTAAAACATAAAATAAATTGTTTAAAAAAACTTTAATAAATGTTTAAAATTGTATTCAAATTCGAAGACAAATGTACGGAAATTAAATTGGCATCACGGTAAGGCTAATTATTTGAATTTCATAGCGGTTTATATATATTTTTTAATCAATAATGCTCTCAAGTTACTAATGAAAAATTTTAAATTTTCAAATATTTTTCATTGAAAATTTAATTAAAATCTTGAAAAACCAATTTCTTAGTTAGAACAAACTCTCAAGAAGTGACTGCTTGGAAAATGTGGTAGTTCTAAAAAGAATTTTTTGGAATCTTGCGTGTTCCATACTGATATTTACCGATAGTTAGTCGTGTTAAATGTAACGCACAATCCCTATAACTGTTAAAAGGCAGGCACAAGAGATGTTTCGCCCGACTTCGATGATAGAGTCGCCCTTTTTCACCTAGACAACTCTTATTTTCTATTCCCCGCTGTTGCTGGTAAGCCACCATGGAGGAACGACGAGACACCCTAATGTGCCATCGAACTAAACGCATTCGATGCCATGAAAGCACTCCAGATCTTCCAGGCGGAAGATCCGGATCAGATCTTTCATGCAACAAATTGATGGCGACATTCTTCAGAAATTACAGGGGAATGATTTTCAATAACTTGTTCGAACATGGAAAGACCATTGGCAAAGAACAATACATTTGTTGCTAATCTATGAAACAGTTTCCCTGCTATGCTAGTCTTGTGTTTGGAAAGACAGTTTTCAAGAGATTCTTATTTCATGCCAGGCAATGACCTTGGCGACAAATTTTGCAACTTTGGTGAAGAAATGCAGGTTTTCGAATGTACCAAAATTATCACTCTATCTTTATTAAAACGAAGATATTGAGATTCTTCTGGAATATTCCATATTACATCTCGCCCTATCGGGAAAATATAACTACCCGGAGGTGCTTAAACGAGGAAATGTGCTTGGGATGTCTTTGGAGTCTCCGTCAGTGGGAATTGGTCAGCTGATAGACGCTGTGTGCTATAGTTAGTACTGTTTCAGTTAAAATCAGTGAATTACTGTCTGCCTATTTAGCTAATTCGTACAAATGCTGTTCTTCTTGTTACCTGTTCTTCGAGTTTTCCAGAATTTTCGCGAATAAAGCCTCATTCTCTGTTACCCTCCTTGTTGGATTGTTTTCACCATACGCTCAAATGACGATTTTTTTAAACAATATTGTACTCCCTTGGACGATCTTACGACCAAAGGAACCACTGTGAAACACATGGGGCATCAAGTAGCATCACCATAACGCAAGACCACATACTACACACGCAACAGTTTAGGATAGGCCAACTAGATTTGCAGTGGTGCCAAAACCCTCATACCATCTCGACCTAGAGCAATAGGATTTCCATCTGCTTGGAGTATTGGCATTTTTCTCTTTGCGAAGCCTTTTCAGATCGACAATTAGCTCACTGCGTGTATGAAAAAGTTGTCTTATGGCAAGAATAGCAAGTTTAGCAGCAAGAATTTAACAAGCATGAATTAGAGTAACAGAAATTGAGATGGCTACAGTGCAATGAAAGAAAGAGATCATACTCGAGATAAGTGCATTGTATATTGCTTCTTGAAAGTTATACAAAGGAAAAGGCACCGGATTTGCTGTGTCATACAACTAATTGATGATGACATTATTTAGGGGTCACAGGTGGATGATTTTCATTGACTTGTTCGAACGTGAAACAACCATTACCAAAGAACAACATCGATCAAAACTACCAGAGATAAACGCATGAATCATTAAGGGGCATCGCCGTAAAGCAAGACAATATACTGCATGCATGACAGTTCAGGAGATAGGCCAGCTGTATTGGACAATGTTGCTGCTAGCCAATCTGGACCTAGCGCCATAAGATTTCTATCTGTTAGAACAACTGAAGGCTAATCTGTTACGAAATCATTTTCTATTTGACAATATCCTCACTGCGATTGTGAAAGCAGTGTAATGGTGAACCAGTACAAAATCGCATTTCCCTAGATCTCCATAACAGAGCTTAGTGAATTATATTTGACTTGCCTTTGTATATATTCTGTTCGTTCTCTTTATGGCTGTTTATATAAGGAATGGGTGACGAAGGAAAAAAATGGGAAAAGAAACTAATTAAATTTTCAATAGACAGTCATATTTCCATATTTAACAGCTGGCCACCAACGCCGGGTTCTTTGTATAATGAAAGACTTGCATCTACCACCTTTTTCCATTTTCCACCAAACAGATCTCCTTTTCCAAATTACTCTTGCATGAAACATGACTAAAAGGATGAACATGACGCCCTTAATGCAAAATGCAGCTAAATCTGAATTGCAAAGGAAAACAGCACAGTAAAATATTTTGTATGCCAGGTCACTTTCTCTACTCATATTTTGAAGCGTTTTAAAGTAGTAAATTTTCGTAGTCAGTCGTCTCAAATTATTTGCGTTGTTTTAACAAAATATATAAATTACAAACCAGATACATTTCGAATAAATTCCCTCCAGCTTGTTATCATTCAAATCTGTCGTTCTCTTCCGCCTTCAGATTCGTAGAAAATATTTGTTTGAGGGCATCCAATGTTTGTCAGTGGTTGGGTAAACAGTAGACCTCACGTCGAAAGAAATTCTAAGATTTGCTCTGCGGCGCAGTCTTTAAAGGTTTAGACTTTTATTTCCAAATATGAATTCTTTACAAATGTCTCTGCTTTTACCAGCATTCCCAAAATTACAATTAAAGGACTTTTCTAATTATCGGTATTTTTGGAGGCATTAACCCGGGAGGACGCGCGGGGGTCCTTTTATGACCCCAAGCCCTTGAAAAACTCAGATTCTAAGAAAACTAGCCACCTGCTCTTTCCTTTCTTATCAGTAGCTGAGGTAGTCACCCCTTAGCCTTATTTAGAAAGTATTTCCGGAATTTTACGTCCCTTAACCCTGTGACTACTAAGAGTTCTCAAAATCTAAGTGCAGTTGTATACGGAGGCTTTCTTAATAATTTATCTGTGGAATGAATTCGTCCGCCTGTTCCCCTTTTGTCCTCACTGCGGGTGGTGGGAAATATGAATGGTAGGCCTCTCATCTCTTATCTCTCTCTTAGGGATCCCTTTAATGACCACTCGCCCAACTGCCGTCTCCCCCCTTCGGAACAGTAGTCAACGAACTAGTATAGAAGTTGCATGGCCGGTTATAGCCGGCTTAGGAGTCAGAGTGTTAATACAGGTTTGTTCAGTTACTGGGGTTATTAAATGACCCCGCGCGTCTTTCCGTTTATTCCACATAGCAAATACTGTCAGCTCTTTTTTTTCCTTGCCGAATTGAGGTATATAACTTCTCGCAATGCCACCTCCATACGAAAAAGAAATGAAGCGTTTACGTACGTTTTTTGCTGAAGTTGAAACTGATGAAGATCCAGACTTTGACATTGAAAACAATGGACCTGAGGATGATTTAGAAGAGATTTTTTTCACATAGGTAAGTTTCTACGAACATGATACGGAATCGTAAGCGTACGGAGATTCTAGAAATTATGATGTGAATAACTTGAAATTGTTTTTATCAAAAGAGGGCATTGAGTGGAGAAAAACAAAATTTAGGCAGAATATTCGCTGTCATAAAATTGTGTCGCTCTTACCTGGAACAAAAGGACCAGCAAAAATTGTGACAAGCCCTGTGAAGATTTGGGAGTTATTCATCAACGATAACATGATACATTTAATTGTAGAGTGAACAAATATATTTGTACACCAAACTTTAAACGTGAAAGAGAAACAGGATAAATAGACCCTCTAGAAATCCGTGCTATTTAGTGGATAATAATGAAAGAGATTTAATTTGTGTTCAGCACTGTATTCTTAATGTTTCAAAGCCAAAAGCGTAATTTTTCGAACTAAAAATATGATCTTTTTAACAGCGCAGGGTTGAATTTTACTTTGGGTTCATTCTATAACCCCCACGCGTCTTAGGGTTCGCTAATGAGGCACGAATTCTCTCGGGTAAAGAATGCAGTTCCGATTGGTAAGAATCGTTGAAAAATGCTGAACATTATATGGAACTTAACCATGAAAACGGACACCATCTTGAAATGTAATAAAACATATCCTTACACGGACGACATTTGTAATGACTTCGAGGAGCATTCATGCCAAATTTAAAGAAAGAAGAAGTTTGACCGTGTTTGCGTAACACACAATGTAACAGACATACAGAAGAAATACCCAATGGTCCAGTTAGAATAGGACCTCGTTTAACTCGATTGATAAATCGTTTTATTCCTTTATTTGATCCCTTTTATTTTATTATGATAGAAACTTATCTGAAGAAAATTCGACGATAGGCTGTCTCTACGAAACGGCCTCTGGGATTGAGAGACGTAGACTTACTTACCTTACTCAACTGTGAATTTCTGTGACTAAAGTAGCTCTATGTGACTATTAACTCCATAGTCTATAGTGACTACTAGTTTAGTGTGACTATGTGACTCTATCTATTTCAAATTTTTCGGGATTTTCACCAAATTTGCCACTCGACTGTGACTACACCGTAATTCCAAATTCTAAAAATCTTTTTGCACTCTTCAACGTCCACGTTCTACTGTTAAATAAAATAACATTTCACTCTCCATGTTATTTGGTTGCGGAGCTATAAGCGTTTAACGTAAGCACGAAATTAGACGTAATTCAACAATTCTGGTGTAATATTTCGCGTGAACGCAAGACCGATGAATGAATTTCCTAATGTACTTGAATTGTCTGCTTGCGCACGCATCGGTTGTTGTGACGTCATCAAGATTTCTCATGATTGAAAACGAACGAACGATATGAAACGAACATTCAACTTTTATTTTGAACACGATTTCGAAATTTGTAGCTCGCCTGTGATTAAACCGTTATTCCATATTCTGAAATTCTTTTTGCAATATTCAGTGTTTACCTTTCTCAGTTAATTGATACTAAAACCAACTCTCTATATCATTTTGTTTCGAAACTATAAGCGTTTAACTTGAGGGCGAAAAGCGTCATAATTATTTCTTTCCCGACACACAATTAGACCACTATTGAGAGACGTAATTGTACGCCAAAAAAATACATTTAATCTTGCGAAAACGCAAATCCTGAACATTCTGTCATAGCTAGAAACAAAAGAAGAAATGAAAATCTTTCTGTTTCGTGGATACTTGCTATTCCATGTTAAATTTTAATTTACATTAAAACGCTGTAAACACTCTTCTTTTCAACCAGCCAAACAACGGAAATATAAATTTCTTAGTGTGGTCAGAATAGTCTCAAAACAACTAATTAGAAATTTGCGTAATTTCGAAAGATTTAGATTATCTAACTTGTATTACGTTTTCACGTTTTTTTATTTGCATACAATAAAAAAAATATATTTTTGTGAACTTTTTAAGAAAATTTTTCTCTTGTCTGTGTCTTCAAGGGGATAAAAATGACGCTTTTTAATTTTCCCTCGTTTAAATTCCAATAAATACGCATATATTTTGGAATTAAAATCCATTCAATTACTCGGTTTCCCTGGGCAAATTTCTTTAAGCAAAACTGCTGAATAAAGAAAAGAGTAAACTTCTCCAAAAATTTTGTTAGATATACATTGTTCGATTTCTTTTTCAACTTCCTGTCGTTGAAGAACAGATTCCTAATTGCTTTCTAAAGAAAATCGGTTAAGTGAGCATGGAATATTTAGAAGTCAATTTTAACAGCATAGGGTTTCTAAATTGGAGTTAATATATTTTTAATCTTCTAGTGGTTTTCCTCAGTTAACAGGGAAAAAGTGCTTTATGTATTCCACAGTTTTCACATCCATTTATGATG
>BGPR01048317.1:0-11580 GCA_013235015.1 Araneus ventricosus | reverse complement strand
GACTTCTTAGAGTTTTAAGTGTTTGACTTCTAGTGGTAGAATTTTTGTCGAATTACGGACAATTTTCCAATCAAAGGGCTATTTTGATTGGGAAATAATCTTACTCATGAAAGTTTTGCCGATTGTTAGAGCTCTAATTAGTCGCTGTGGCAAGTATGGGTCTATGCTAAAACTTTCAAATTCTCGGTTATTTGCAGTGATGATGTCAAGGAACATGGCATGACTTTTAAGAGTTTTAAGTGTTTGATTGCTAGCGGTAGACTTTTTGACGAATTACGGACGATTTTCCAATCAAAAGACTATTTTGATTGGGAGACAATCTTATTCATGAAAGTTTCGGTATAATAACTGCACACAGTTTTTTCGAACATTTTGATATTTACTTCCGTAGAAATTATGTTGCATTTCCACGACATAAATACCAGTTTTTATCCATAAAAATCCGATCTTCGGCCCAATATAATAATTCGCAAGACTTATTGATAAAGCCTGGAAGTGGCGTTGAATAATTTCTTTTTATACCCTCTCTAATTACAAGCATTCACAGAGACATCTAGTGAAGCCCTGAGAAATGATTTCAGTTCAATGTTGTAGGTTAATTAAATCTCCACCTTTATAATTTTAAAGCGTGTACTGCAATAAAGATGGGTAAAAGAATATTTTATTGTTGTGTATTGAAATGTGCTTGTTCTAAAGCAAATTTCTTCCGTCTCAAAGAATCATAGATTCAAGTACCGATTTCATTGAAAATCCGTAGTGAATATTGTTACAAACATGGAAAGTCGCTTCCCAGCAATGTGAGTCTTATGGATAGGAAGATAGTCTTGCAGGGGTAAGTTTGGGATGACTGGCACCATCTAGGCCTGGATCCCTGTCCTTGGCGACAAACTTGGAGACTTGTCGACGAAATATTTGATCTCAGAGATGCTAGAATTTTCTCGATATCTCTATTAGGAGAGGAGATGCGCTTGAATGTACTAGATGATTCCATGTGACGTCACGACCTGCAGGGGAAGACTATATAAGGAGTGCGCTTGGATCACGGAGGGAGTGAATTTTGATCGACTGGAATCGCTTTGGAGTGCGAACGTCTTTGGAATCTCTCTTTGGACAGATCCGCTGTGGGAGCTAGTAAGCTGTTAGACTCCCAGCGGTATTGAGTAGAGTGTGTTGATCAACTGGAACGACTTTGGAGTTTCGTCTGCAGTGCGAGCTGGAAAGCTGGTGAGCTGAGTGCTACTGAAAGCGCTGTTAGTGCCGTCATTAGTGATTTGCTGACTGTTTGTGTTGCTAAATATCAAAGTACTGAATTGTTATTGCATTTGAATTGTTTTCTGTTTACGTTGCTAATCTGTGGAAGATCTATTGTTCCCTGTTCCCTGTGCTACGTGTTTTCCTGCATAATTATGTATAAACCTTCATTCTCCATTATCCTGCGTGTTAGACTGTTTACACCATACACTCAGAGAACGATTTTTGTAACAATATGAAACTAGTGCATGTTAAATCTGTAGTAAGTTGGGAGAGTTGAGGGCTTGCGCATGCGTCGTTCTTGTCATATTATCTCACGTCAGTATTCGGACGCTCTTCCCAAAACAGGCATCTCACTATTTTGTCAAGAAATGCTTAAATAAATAAATCTCTTGAGATTCTGACCTGCTCTAAGATGAAAAGGGAATCTATCAAATCATTTCTCAAAATAAATGATGCAAAATACACATTACAGATCTACAAAATAATGCAATTATAAACAAAATACAAAATTATCACTACATCAATAAATATGAAATAAATACATAATCTATACTTATAAATGGCAATGTTTGCGTCTGTGCGATGTCCAGACGAATCTATCGCACCTATGGCTATGAAATTTGGCACACAGGGAGACGTAATGGTGACTCAATGCACTTCGAAGCCAGAATTTTAAAATTTAATCCAGAAAATTTTTTATTGAATGTTTTGTGTTGTTTCCGGTCATTTTTGGAACGTTTACATCTCTAGTATCTTTTCTAATGATCGTAGAAAAACAATCAATGCACCATCGGGTAGAACAAACAATTTTCGTTCTAATGATGTTTGTTTGAAATTTCCAACATAATATACCGAATTTCGAGAAAGTTTTAAATAATAGTCACTTTTATGGTAATAATTTTTGATAAGGATTTCTTCAAATTCTCGCATCTGACGTTCTAACGAATCTATAATTTTAATTTTTTTTTCAGCTTATAACTGGACCGTTTCTGTCGGATTTAAAACAAGAGCGGTTAAAATGTCTTATTCCGTTTTTTGTAAATTAATTTTTCTCTGATCAGTTCAAACAGTTTTTTTGCTAGTGAGATTTGACAGCAAGAGTTTCTCCGGACGATCCCAGAAAGCATTATTGCTTCCTCGCAGGAGGTGACGTAATATGCTTTCATTCCCAGCCTGCATTTCTACAATCCGATTCCTTCCGGTGACGCCATTACATTCGCATCATTGTCGAGAGGAAAAATAAGCGTTAAAATCAATAATGTGTATCTTCTGTTTTGATTTTTTTTTCAAAACTTTTTCGTGTCATTGTGGGCATTTTTCCCTCCATTTTGGCGAAGTCCTGATTCTATGGGCAACGCCGTGCGCGAGTTAGTAAATTATAAATATATGTCAAAATCATTCAGAAGTATCATAGCGTCATAAGCCTGCCGACATGTTTTTGGTGAAAATTATATTTGCGCACACACACCATCAGTAGTTTACAATACAATTAAATATATTTTAATTAACTAAAAGCAGAAAATATTCTATGCAAAATAATGAGTATCATTTAATAAAAAGAATTAAACATATGTGCAAACACACACTCACAACTTTTATTAATAACATACTGATGGCTGCTATTTTTTATTACTCTTTTTTTATGAAGTTTGATGTCATATTCTAAACTATTTACCAAAATAATACTATTTATCACCAAACGTCTAGAGTTTTTGAGATATCCTATTTTCACATTTATTTTCGGTAGTATAAATGATTATATCCTGCATCTAACTCTGGAATTATGTTTATGTTTGCCTAGAAAATGTGTGAATGAATATGTTATGGAATCAAATATATATATTTGTTCGTCTGACTTACATAAAATTCTTTAGTATTACAAATAGTAACCTTAGAAAAATTATTTGAAAACACAAATTTCAGCATTGGAGGTGAAAAATAAAAACTAAAATAAACATCAAAAGCCGGTATAACTTTCAACTTCGTAAATAAATATTTCCTATTTGAGATTAAAAAGTCAAATCACTTAACAAACTTAATACTGGGAATATTATGAAAATAAATTATTCTTTCAGCGATATTTTTTGTTTATATCATTCTCTGGATGTGCTGATGCTTAGCATTTGAGAGAAAATATCAAATAGTATTTGAATATTTCAAGGGTTATTTTCCGAAATTCAAAGGGGAGAAAATAAAATGACTTCAGGAAAATTATGGGTTTTAATAACAACAAGAATTCATATATTTTGTATTTAAATTTCTTTTCGATTCGCGAAAAAGAATTATAATCAAAATATGATAAATCGATCTTTATAAATTCAATATTAGCCACTAGGAGTGAAAGCAAATTAGTTAGACACAGAAAAAGAAAATATGAACTAAAAAATATTTATTTCTTAAATGCATAATCCTGATTATTATTATCAAACATTAGAACGGTTTTTTTTAGTTCGGAACCAATTTTTTAAGTCCTGTTTACATATTGCTGCAGAAGTCTTTCTGTGGGTGTATGGTGTAAACAGTCCAACACGCAGGATAATGGAGAATGAAGTTTTATTCACAACTATGCAGGAAAACATGTAGCACAGGTAACAGGAAACAATAGTTCTCGCACAGATTAGCAATGTAAACAGACAACAATTCACAGGTAATAGCAGTTGAGCACTTTGTTATCTAACAACACAAACAGTCAGCAAATAACTAGTAACGACAATAACTGCACTTTCAATAGCGCTCAGCTCACCAGCTTCCTAGCTCGCACTGCAGACGAAACTCTAAAGTCGTTCCCAATGGATAAACACTACTCCCTCTGATCCAGGCGCAGTCCTTATATACTCTGTCCGACAGACCGTGACGTCACAAGGAGTTTTCTCGTATATTCACGCGTATTCCCTTTCCTAATAGAAATATCGAGAAAAGGGTTGCATTTTTTTATCTATTTGTCGCCAAGGTCGCCAAGTTCGTCGCCAAGGTCGCCAAGTTCGTCGCCAAGGTCAGGGGTGCCGGAACAATCGCTGCCGTCACTCCATGCTTAACCTTGTAAAACTCTCTTCCCAACCATAGGACTAACATTGCTGGGAAGCGACTTCCCATGTTCGTGACAATATTAAACGAAATAATAAATAACTTTTAAACAAAATTTAAGCAGAACGAATTTTCAAATCTGATATAATTCCTATTGTTCGGAAACCCCCAAAAGAAATTTTAAGCAAATAAAAATGTTTCCCCACCTCTGTAAATCAATTTTAAACATATTTTATTCGTCATTAAACGTATTCTTCTGCTTAAAAGTGATTTTTCTTGAAGCAAATATCATTTTTCAACCAAATAGAATAAAAATATAGACTTTCTTCAATAAAATAGTAAAGTGCATTTCGGTAATTATTCAGGAGCAGACTATTGACTCTTTCATACATTGGTGTTATTAATATATGTAAATCATGTTCATGAATTTCCCATGCCATAAATTTCTCCTACAATCGAAAGCGGAATGATAAATTTAACAGAACTATCAATAACATTTATCCTCCGAAAATTAAATCTTTGCAATAATTTTCCTACCGTCTGCAATTTGCAGAAAATAATTCAGCGAGTTATTATCATAATGCGAAGAAATATTTCTGAGATCTCAGCGACCTTCTCCATCTCACAAAAGTGACGGAAGCTTTCAAGAATTTTCCATCCAAATCACTTGATGGAAACAAATTGATTCTAACTAGGAAAACGCTACTTCTCAATCAATTTAACTCCATCATAGTCTGCGACTATTTGTCAGAAAGGATGTTCATGAAAGTCATTCCTCTGGATGACAGGATGTTGAAAAGAGTAACTCCTATCTCGGTACGCTAGTTATCGTAAGGAAGTTTCTGCTCTCTAAAAGAGAAAAGTTTTAAAGGAACTAGGGGCTAACACCTTGTCAAGAAGAATCATCGAACCATTTCTCGCATTTTAGTCGACTAATCCTTCCATAATTTGCGCTCGGAATTTATTACTTTGCAATTCAGAGACGAAATCGGACTTGGCATGGAATACTTCAAGCGTAATGGTTTCTGTTTTTAAATTAGTTATCGTTTATGATCGATTTTAGCTGGAGAATTAAATCGAAGTTTGTTATTCAGATGTGATGTGAAATTCTCTAAGAAGATTCGAATGAAATTCGAAGTTCGAATAAAATAAAGAGCTAACGTTATTAAAGAAAATTAAATTTTCTAGAATAGCTGAGATATTAATGAAACTGTAATATTGAATTGTATGGAAGTTGAATATGCTTAATACCCATGTATATTAATTAAAAACATAATTTAATTGCTCTTCAATCATAACTATCCGAAGATTCAAGTTTAAAGAATATCAATATGAGGAGAAACCCTCATTATTTTGATTGTCTTAGATAACAGAAGAAACTCAGCTGTTCCAATGCATATATCTTTTTCAATCTTAACGGTAGTCAGCTGGAATTTTTATATAAGTTGCCTTATATATCTGGTTTCCAAGTTATAAAAAGAAAAATTATACTTTGTTTCGAATATGCGCAGTTAGAAATTATTTACTTCAAATCGTTGAATATTCCAAGTACTTACTTCAAGTTTTAATGCAATGAATCGCTAAAATGTTGCAAGTTTCGCATAATTTGATTCAAAATTATGCATGTTATAACCAAAACCCATGCAAAAAAATTTGGTATTTTTTAAGAAAACTTTTATCTTCCCCTTATAAGCCTGGAGTAAGTTTATTTTTATGAAAGCTGATTTTTAGCCTGAAGGCTAATAATATTTTAAATCAATTTTATTAGCGTTTTTATGTTTGTGTTTGGTTTTCCGTTTTCTTTTAAAATAACGCTTTTTAGATGGTACTGATCTCCTTTGTCTTTTGTTGGGAAATTTCCGGGTAAGAGAAGCTATATTTGGCGTAATGCAAGCTTCTTATGAAATATTTCCCAAATATTTTGAATCCATTTCGAATATAGTCTTTACCCCTTGATAAAATGGACTAGAATGGATTCCTTGTTTGTTTAATTCGAATCTCTCAGAGTATTTATCTTAAATTTTTGCTTTCTTTGAATGATTTTGATTTCCACTTTATATTTTAAACATTGTTATTCAACCTGATTATTGAACCCAAAACATTTATTTAAATTTATTCATTCATTTATTTTTGAAGTTGTTGCATGAGTTGCAAAAAGATGCAAATTACTAGCCTAACCAGTTAGGAAAGATCCAACAATAATGAAAGGAATGCCCAACGCATAATATAACTTTGCAATATTTAGTAACAGATGATGAATTACTCTCAAAATAGAGTCTCATTTTGTAATCAAAGGTCATATTTGTCATTTTTAATCTCAATTGTTCGTTCTCCCCGTAAATTCTGCCCGCACAAGAATAAACAAACTGTTGCCACTCAACTATAACAAAGCAATGGTTATTTACATGATGATAAAGGTTCTTTAAAAATACACACATTAAGAAAAGGTTGATTATATACAAAATTTCACATTCAAGAAAGTTCGAATGTCCATTTGCACACATTATTTGTCTTTGGATTATTTTCCCGCCAATTCTCGACTAATATTCGAAGGATCCTGGCTGAAGATGCCTGCTCTGGATTGGTCGAAATGTTCAAGCGTCCAGTTACGTCACTCGTTGGAAGAGGAGTCGCGACTCACAACCGATGAACTGCAGTTGTATTCTGACTATCAATTCGCATTGTGTCCGTAGTCTACCAAGTTTCAGCACTTTCAAGCAACGTAAATTATTGACGACATAAGGCTTTGCTCCGCCGATTCAAAGCACGGATTGTTCGAAGTTGAATAGAGTAATTAAATAAATTTGCAGTGTTCAAAGGGTAATTTCATGCCATCTTTTGCGCAAGGCTTTTCGGCTCGAGAGATAACTTAATCAAATCTATAGTTAAACGTGCAATCTGAATTGTTTTATCCCATTAGCGAAAACTTGCGGTTATGATTGGAGTCAAGTCATTGTGAGTCAGAATATTGCCTGCGGTAATAATGGGTCAGTTTATTACTTCGCTATTTGGACTGGCAGGAGCTCTTTCAGAGAGATAGGATTTGGAGATCATTTTGTAGGAAATGTCTGGGTCAAAAACATTTTTAATTAACTTATCATTAATGTTATGTTTGACATAATAGGTATCGCTTTAAAGTATTGTAATATGAAGTTTTTTTTTTGTTTTCTTACTTACGAAAACAAACTCGAATTTCTCAAATGTTTTGCACAATCTCACAAAATATGATGGTCAATGATATTGAGTACTCTCAATAAACTTATATCAAATAACCATTTCGTTTGAAATGAGATCATTCACTTATATTAATTTTACACATAAATAAAAAGTCAAAATACTTTGCCTTCTAATAAAACTCTTTACACGGATACTTTTAAAATTCTACACGCATGAGTTTGGTATTATTCTTTAAAGAATTTACATGCCTTTGCAATGATTTTGTTAAGACTTCAAAATTGTTTTCCTGCTTTAAAATTATTAAAAACTAGCTGAAAGCCCGGCGCTGCTCGGGATCCATATTTTTTCATATACCGGCCTCCGGTTTTTCCCCCTAAAAATATTGTGACCAACTGTCCCCAACAAACGTAAATCTTCTTTGAATTCTTTCTTGTTGAATTAAAACTTTCAAATATAGCCTTTTTATCACCTTATAACAGTATGGTTTAAATGAATGGTCCTTTTTTTCCCCAACTGAAGATTTACCAAAGGAAACCCGTTTCTTTGGAGGCATGATTTTAATTCAATTTTCCTAATTTTTCAAAATCTATCCGGGTGTTTGAAATTCTCTGTAAATTATTACTTGTACAACCACTCGAAGGATGTTTTTGCTACTCCATAAACGAAATAAAAACACTCTTTATGGATACTATAAATATAGTCAAACTGAAACTGAAATATGAAAAAGTATTCTTCTACTCTTTTTAAACAGCGTTGCCATGCCAGAAACAAACTTTCAAAATATAGAAAATGTAAAAACATAGACACTCAAATACTCCGCCGCACACTGATTAGGATCTTTCAAAAATTTGTGAAATTTAAACGAAACATCGCGTAGTAGCTAAACTAACGTCATTGGATATTTTAGTGCATGTTCAAAGCTACGAAATAAAAACGAACGAAGTTAAGTCCATGCTACGGAATAACAGCGGAAGTTAGAAGTCTACCTTGACCAAACAAAGCAATATTTTCTTAGCTTTAACCAAGGGTAAAAACACGTAAATAAAGGATTTTATGAAACAATAAATTAGTTTGAATGTTATTTTATAACAATAAAAGCATTGTTGCAATTTGAGATTAAAATGAATTTTGGAACGTTAATTACAGTCAGAGAAAAAATTGCAAAACAATTAAATTGGTATCATTAAAAAGATAACTTTTTGCTCTTTAAGGTGATGTAAAAATAATTTTTGTACCGTAAGTATTTCAGAAGTTATTGGCGAAAAACGTCTAAAAATAGCTTAATTTTCGTTATTTAATTAAATAACTAAAAATCTAATTCGAATTTTAAAATAATTTTTACGGCGTTAGCTTCCTCTTTTGCTAATCCATCACTGTGCCAAATTTGGTCGTCGTAAGTCCAACGGTGTGGACGTGCATCAAGAACCGTAAAACGGAAGAAACACACACACATACTTTCCTCTTTTATATAGAAGATTCACAAGATGTAAAACGAGTTTTAATTCTCGTCCATATATGTCAGTACAATAAATATAAAAATAGGAAGACAATGTAATTTTTAAATTTATTTATTCACCAGCCGACTTTGAAGGTATATTTTAGACGGGAATGTAATTTCTATTGAATATCTCATGCAAAATTTGATATTGTGACAAAATCATCTTGTGGGTGTACGTGAATGCAGTCCAATAAGCAACATTAAAAAAATAAAGCTCTTTATTTTGCAAATATTTTAAGTAAAGGAACGCAGCACAAGTATTAAAACAGAACTCGTAAAAATTCACAACAGAGATTATCATTAAATCTCAACACAACGCTCAAAGGTTTCTTGTTAGCTTACCAGCTTGCTTGCTGATCAAAATCCAACTAACTCTTCTTAGATTGAGAGCTTGCTTTTATGCTTTTTCAACAGGAAGTGACTTCATTGCGTAGGAAGTGACGTAATCTCTAGAAAGTTCATAAAGCCAGTAGAAATAGGTTGAAAGTTCGAGGTCCTTCTAGAAAAATGTTTTTGTAGCCAAAGTCACGAACTTTGCAGCCAAGTCATCAAAATGCTCGCCAAATTTTACGCCATGTCGCCAAGTTTGTCGCCAAGATTAGCATCTCAGGGAAACGACTTTATAGCTTTGTAACAGTATTAATGAAACTGATATTACCTCTATAGCAGCAATGGAAATCCAGTTTTTAACTTTATTTTATTACTAGCCTTCTTCGATAGGCTTGTTCGCCCGGAATGTAATTTCAATTGGATCTCCTGTGTATAATGTGACATTAAGGTGTCCCTTAATAAAACTTCAAATTGTAAAAGACATGCTCTACACATCTAGTTATTTCTGACACTCAGGATATAAGTACTCATTTAATTATAAGACTCAACTTCTGGGATTTTAAATTAGGATGTCACTATCGCATAACAGTTTTGTCATTGATTAAAAAGCTTCAAGATTTAATTTTTACGAAACTAAAACTTTATCAAATATAGCATTAAGTTTTCAAAAAAATGAAATGATATACATAAATTAAACCTGAACAATGCTGGATTTCAGAAAAGTCTAAACAAAAACACTTCTTTTTGGGTAACTGATTAATGGCAACACATTTTTGCGACAAAAATAGTGTGAACAGTGAATTGGAAAGCAACGGTTGTCCAAATAGTAAGTTCTGAATTTTTTAAATTATTATTAATATTACTATGGCTTTTAAATTTCTAATGCATGTGCGATTCATTTACGCTTTGAAATGGTTCAATGTTTTGCAAATTTTTAACAAAATGATTGTTGATACACTTTGTTAACAATCCATTTTTAGAAATATACTTATTTTATTTAGCATACATGAAATTTAAATTCAGAAGTAGATCAGTTTATAAAACTCGTGCAAAGAATATATTTAATTGAAGGTTGAAGTTCATTTAAGGCAGTGTTTTATATACAATTTTATCTAACTTATCTTCGTTCATGTTTATAGAGATGGGGAATTTTGTGATAAATTCCTTTATATTCATATGTAATTTTAAGCAGTCGTGTTTTTCCGCTGAAACAGAGATATTTTAATGTTTTCAGGGTTGAAATCTAGAAATTGGTAAACACCTTAAAACTCTGCCAAATCGCCAAAGCAAGACGTTGAACGCTTCATATCATTGGAGCCAAGTCGCTAAAGCTATATGCAGGTATTACCTGTTTCAGCTTTGGCGACTTGGCGCCATTTTAAGAGTGTGTACCAACTTCTAGATTTCACCCGTTTTCAGATATTAGTTGACAACTAATTTAAATTAAATTTTTACTTCTTATGTGAGAGTGTCATCTAGTAGTGGTAAAACTTAAGAACACTATGGGGTCCCGTCGCCAAACTCGCCATATTCTCACCAACCGTTAAAACACTCGCCAAAAAGTAAAGAAAGAAACATCTTAGTATTATCACATTTGGCGAATAATCGTCCAAAAGAAATTCCACTTTGGCAACCGCAATATATTCTTAAGTCTTGCCCTGGTATAGAATTAAAATAACGATACGATCTTGTTGCAAAGCCCGCTAACCGTTGTGATCGCTAGACGGGTCACGTCTTAAATAGAAGGAAAAAATCGCTTCTGAAACATTCAATTTTCATTTTTAAAGGCTGTAATTAAAATTTTATGGATTTACACATTTCGCGAGTCATTATTGAAGTTTGGCGACTGTATCGTAATCTTAGGTTACCTGGGGGTGGGTAAAATTAAGCTGCTGTCAATATAAAAGAATGTAAACTATTGGTTGAAATCTAGAAGTTGGTACACAGCCTTAAAATGGCGCCAAGTAGCCAAAGCTAATGCAAGTATTACCTGCATTTAGCTTTGACGGCTTGGCGCCAATGAAATGCAGAAGTCAACGTCATGCTTTGTCAGAGTTTTAAGAGTATGTGCCAACTTCTAGATTTCAACCAAACTATTCTGTTACCTAGCCCCCAGGCAAGAACCTGTGAAGTCTAAGCGAAAACTCGCCTAATCTTAGCAATAATTCTCATGAGCGACTCTTACCAGTGAATGTTGGCGCTACGAGAATAGTCTGAAGAGATATAGAGCTGAGAGAATAGTCTGAAGAGTTGGCGCTAAGAGAATAGTCTGAAGAGAGATAGAGCTGAGAGAATAG
>BGPR01048316.1:0-11580 GCA_013235015.1 Araneus ventricosus | reverse complement strand
ACTATTATATTCCTCCGAAGTAAAGATTAATATCGCAATGAGCCAGGTCAGCGGACGTTTGATGTTAATCCACCAAGAACAGTTTACACCTATTAATGCCTTTCGACCATAATCTAGTTGAGCTTTTTTATCTATCCTGGTTGATAGTTTGTTTTGTTTCAAATAAGTGCCTATTCATACAGAGTGGACTTGCTCCACTGCTTCCGCTGCTAGTTTTTTTCTAGTTTTTAATCATCTTAATGAGTACACAAAGAACGAAGTAATGAGTAATCAAAAGTGTAAATTGCGGCCTTATTCGCGAGTGTCGATACACAGAAAAAAATGTGTTTTTAATGTCCTCGCAATCATTTTTCATCTTATTTTTGTCTGCTTAGATTAGTATGTAAACAGTCAATTAAGTTGGCCAATCATATCTTTTTTATTTTTCTGTTGAGAGTTGTTTCAAAGATTTCAAAGAAGTGTTATTTGAATAATAGGAGCTCTAAAAAATTATAATGAAAATTTATAAAAGAAAAATCCCACCCTTCCCTTTTCATTTCAAAGTCTATATCTATATATACCAGAAAACAGTTTTTAATTACATTTTTTTCTTATTCGTATTGTTGGAAAGATTTTTCTTCAAAGCTTACTAATTAGCTTCGGTTTCAAACGGATGATAAATGCTATCTGTTTAGTTATATGTTTTACAGGTTCATAAGAATAGAATTAGTTATTAATAGGTTAACCTCCAGAATTTAAATAAGAGCATAAATTTATCGTAATAATCTTATAAGGGGTGAGGTAAGAGCCATATAAATCCTTGTTAAATTTTTTTGCATTTACTACATCTTATAGAATTAATAGTATGAGGAGAAAATAACAGCTTCCATTCATGAAAATTTATTATTTAGAAAAGCGCTTATAAAAAGATGGTATATCTATGTGTCTAACACTTAAAACAAAAAGCGTATTATGTTCTATGTTCGAGATTGATGTTATCATTACGAACGCTTACTTCTTTCTGCTTCTTCTTTGTTAATTTTGTATCGAAGGCGATGTTGTTTTGTAAGCAATATAATTACATAATTTTTTCATGCATTTTTTTTGTATATAAAAATTACCAAGACTTTGATTCAAAGGTTTTATTTATTTTAAACTAGTTGGTCCGGCGCAGATGCATACCATGATTTTCCTGACGCTTTTAGAACCAAACTGGCAATTCAGCGCTCCAAGAAAATTTGCGAAGAAATAAAAGTCGCCAAATGGTGTAAGAATAGCAGAAAAGTAGCCAAAGTACCATGTTCACAATAGTAATCTGTATAATGTTCGGCTCAATTTATGAATTGGCACGATTTTATCTTCACTGACTATTTCGACGTTGATCTAAACCTTCTCTGGCACGCCTAAGCCCATTTGCTTCATTTTTAATTGATCTCTTTTGAATCATTTGACCCAAAGCTTCATTATATTGTAAGAAATATTGTGAATTCTTCATCTTACGCTCATTTTTTTCGAGGAAAAGTTCATTTACTCAAGAAAGCATAGTAACAGGCTATGACTGTGAAGTTAGGCCTAACATGGAGGAGGCTACCGGTTTTCTTTTGTAAACAAACCAATCGTTGCCATCGGCAAAAGGGAAATTAACTTCTTTTCTGTGCCACGCACGTTAGCGTCTTATGAATATAGATTGGAAATCTGCTTTCCTTGTTGTTATTTAGAACTAATTTCTTTTAATAACCTAATCAGCGGAAATGTTCGCCCCTCGGCTTTCTCGTACACTTCCACAATATGGCCCGTTTTGTGTATACCTTTATTGTATAGACAAGACAATGTGTATTTTAGAATAAGGGGTGGCGCCAGTGGGGTGTCTAGGGGCCAGATCTCCCTGTCGGTTATGTGGTGCCCCCCGATCGGGGCAAATTTTTATACCCCCTTTCATACAACGGGCTATTCAACTAGTAGATAAATAAATATCTGGCGAAAATTTGAGAGGGTCGTCTTTACTCCCCTTTCCTTGTACAGAAGGTCGTGCCCCCTCCCCTTCGGGTGGATTCTAACGTCACTCCTGTTTAGAATTCTCATCGTTGATGGAATGATCCCAAAATCTCATACAAATCTACAAATTCCGTGTCAAAATCATATTACAAATATCTTTTTTTCTTGCGTTATCACGTCCACATACACGCGAATAGACAAACCAATAGGCAGTCAACCTATTAACAGATTTGGTCTGAAATTTTACACATATCTGCAATTCTGGCGATAAATCCATATGCTTAAATGAATCCATAAAGGCCGCTGCATTTTACCACTTCACAAACAGACAGACAGAAACACTGACAGAAAGTATTCCAAAAAAGTTTCTTTCGATCTCTGGGAAGTATAAAAGATGGAGGTCGATTTTTTTTACCATTACAACACTTTCTCTTCGTATTTGATGAAAAATAAATAAATAAAAATCGTGATCGTCGTGAAAAGTTTTATGTGAAAATTTAAAAATGATTTAATATCTCTACTTGTTTTCAGCATTGCAAGTAATTTTTACTGTGTGTCACTGTGGGAACTGTGAGATGGTTTTTGTGGATCGGCTTACAACATTTCATTTTTTTATCAATGTGTTGACTCACCTATAAAACATGTTTTATACGTCAAAAGTTGGTGTAACACCTCAGCAAAATGCGCTTCAGACACAAGACGAGAAAAACATCATTTCGCCTTGGAAGGAACATGACATTAGGTCATACTGAAAGCACAAAAAACTCGATGAAAAATATGCATTCGATAAAGATTTAGACTTCTGATCTTTTAAGACGGAAACGTGTAAAGCTCTTGAATAATATTTACACCAAGTTTTACGGATAAAGCTACATCTTCTGCGAAAATAACTCCTTTTCATCTCACCATTCTCTCATAACGGAAGAAAGGAAACTGGAGGGATGGGAGAACGGAACCACGCCGAAATTTCAACTCCACGTCAAAGGACGGAAGAAAATATTTTTCTCTTTTTCCAGAAATGGGTCCAGTTTTCCACTGCCTTATTGACCCATCAGATTCGCCGTCGCGTTGTGCAAACATAGCTTAATCTCCCCTTTGGTCGGAGAGGCATGTTGAAGCTCCTTTTAAACCGCTGGTTGAGTTAGTTGACTTAAAAAGATGGACTTTCAGAGCTGTCAAGTTCAACAACTACAATAGACTGTTTATTTCGGATGGAAAGTCAACGCAAGATGTTCCCTCTCTCTCTTTTTATAAAAGTGTATTGTGCTGTATTGCACTTTGCTAAAAAAAAATTACGATCTTATTTTTTTTACAGACGCATCATAAATACGAGAGAAAAACACACAAAATGATTGGTAAATTATTGTTTTCTTCTTTTCTTTCTTTTGTGAAGTGAAAACAGGCAACCGAGTTTAATGCTAAAAATTGTTGCTAACAGAATAATTTCAATAAAATATACTGTATAACTATTTAAAATTAGACTTTTGATGATCATAGCAAGGCTACTTAATCTTTTCTCATTTGCTATTCCATTTAGGCAGCAAAAATATTCCGTGATACCATTGGTTACCAAAAAATAATTGCGTGACCCCCAAACACGCACTTAAGTGGAAAAAGAGTAATTTTAATTAGTTTTAAGATAGAAAATCCAGCGGGAATTTTCTCCACTCGACTTTCTGGTATATGTACACGATATGGCGCGTTTTAAGCTAAACTTCGTAGTACAGTAAAAAGATCCAACTATGAATTTGGATCCTTCCCTTTCGTCGATTGGGTCCAAAATTTGATTCGTATCTACAATTTTGATGTAAAAACCACATACCAAATGTATTTATTTAGCTTTTTGAGTTTTTTCAGTTATTCCGTTCACAGACCTCGAATACACAGACCGACAGACAGAATTTCGACAGAATTGGTCCAAAATTTGACCAAAAATTCTATAGATAAAACTAAATGCATATATTTATCCCTCTAGCTCTTTAGTTTTCAGAATTATTGTACGTACAACGTACACACTAACGGATAGTCAGACAGACAGGAGTGACATAAGAGTTTGCCGGACGTGTGGGGGGAGGGCACAACCTGCTGTACAAGAGGAGGGGCGTAATCCTCTCAATTTTTCGCAAAATCTTTATTTATCTACTAATTGAATAGTCTGTTGCGTGAACGGGATGCAAAAGTTTACCTCAACGGGAGGGGGCCCCTGACTTATCCCGGACCTCCCAACCCCACTGGCACCACCCCTGCAGACATACTTTCTCTTTACGGATTTGGACGAAAATTTAACAGATATGTACAATCCTAATGTAAAAGACCACGCACCAAATTTCATCTTCCTAGCTCGTGTCGTTTGTGTTTTACCGTGTTAAAAGATAGACAAACATAATTTTGAAAATAGTTTTATACGACACAAGGAGGTCTAAAACGTGTAGATTCAACAAAATGCAGAAACTAAATATTTCATATACGAGAATGAAGTAGGAAAATGCAGTGTTAATTAATGATAAATAATAAGGAACTTGTTGAAATATATTTATTTGGAAGCTTCTACTGAAATGTTTTAAATCAAGATTACTTGTTGATCGAATTTTTATTACTTATATTTAAGAATCTGACAGAAGCAATCGTTACCAGTTTTTTCGCAACTCTGCTTGGGACTCATCGTTTAAGAAGTATTGTTATAAATTAATGACTCATTCAACTTTAAAAGCTGCGAAGAAATTTTCAGTCCAAAAAGGGATCGCAAGAGAAAAAGTTTAAAATATCCCTTTTTAGATTTCGTATAATGGAAACCCAAATGGATTTCATAAATACATAAATGAATAAATAAAAAAAATTATTTAAGTTATTAATCTAACGATACAAGTGCAAAAGCAGTAACTATGCCGATTTTTATTATTTTTATTATTTACATCGACTAGAAAAAAATGTGTCTATCTTTTCATTTTGAAGGCGATAGAAGTTGTGCTGACAAACATGATTTTCCCAGCATTCTATATCATGTTTCGGATTTTATTCATTAATTCTAAAATTCCAGATTTTCTACCCAGAAAACAAATTGTCCTCACAAAGAAGCAATTGATGTGTTAATTCAACAAAATGCTTTATTTATGACTGAATAAACACTCAAAAAAAAACAAAGTCAGACAGTAAAAAACAACATTGTATTTGTATAAATGCAACAGCAACATTAATCAAATATATATGAATTAAATATTCCACTCTTTCTTTCTTCCGGAAGTAAACTGGTGTTTGTTTCTTGTGAGACAAAGCCATATTAAATTTTCATTAATTAGTTTTAATGTTCACAGCAGCGCAAATATTTGAATATCATTGAATGTAAACAATTGAATAATTTATTTCAAATCACGTGGCTTAACCGACATTCTTTTAATTAATCATTTTGAACTTAGTTGTGTATTAAGATACGTTATCTTTCGCATTAAGTTAAGGAAAGGAAAACGTAACAACATGCGCTCTTTTAAAAGAAAAGTAGTATTTAATTCTCCTCCGAAGATAGTTGAAAACACGAAGTTGTTCTTCACACATTACAAGCAGATACGGTCGTTTTGCGGTTTGAATAATTGCTTTAATTTTATGTGCTTGTCTCTAATTGAATCGTATCATCTACTCATAATATACAATCAAAGAATTCGAATTCCTCTTGCTTTCCTAATTTCAGTTCAAAGCGTTTTAACTCTATGAACCCTAATGCGCTTCAAACTGCCCCATTCGACAGAGACCGGACTCGGGCGGTGTCGGGCGCCTGAGTGAATTTTAAGGGCGAGAAATTGTTCCTTTGTTGGTGTACAATTGATCGCCCACATTTGGGTGTCGTCCTCCTGCAATTTCTGTAAAGAAAAGAAGGATTTCATTCTGTTTTCGAGAACGAAAATTTACTTCAGTTTTTGAGGTACTGGAAATCGCACTTTACCCGGGTTCAGAGAGTTAATGGAGTCGAGTAATTTCACTGCTCCAACAAGATAAAGACTGACTTGCATGGACTAAATGTGTTCCAGACCTGTATACAAGGCAGATCTTTGGGGGAATCTTGTCTAGAACTTGTGATTCTGAGGTCCCGAAACTTGTCACCAGTTGGCATACAGTGGCGTAGCGACCGGGGGGAAGGGGGTATAGATGCCCCGGACAACAGGCTCAGGGGGCGCCAAGAGGACAAAATATCAATGCGTTATGCCCCTTTTAAAGTGAAATATCATGTGGGGGCGTAAAAATTAAGGTTATGCCCCGGGCTTCATTGACACTTTCTAAACCACTGTTACGACTGGGGAGCTAAAAAGTTATATTATGCCCCGGGCGCCACTTATCCTTGCTACGCCATTGTTACCATATTATTCTTTTTTCAACTGATGTTGATTCTTTTATTGGAGAGAACTTTTTGTATTCAGTTAAGCCACTTCCAAGCCTCTGAAGCAATGGAGTATGGTATTGGTAGAATTTATACAGAAAAATATTGGGAATGACCCTAGAAATTTCGAGCTTTTATTAATGAATAATAGTCCTTGCTTGAAGAATTCGGTTGAATAGACGGAAAGTTTTATTCAGTGGCGTAGCAAGTTTAAGGGGAGCCAGGGACATGGTGTTTTCTCGTCTCTTACATTCTCGCTTGCTATTTAGAGTTTTAAAATGCCATAAATGTACCACTAATCTGTCTTCGCGGCGTCCCTTAAGATTGAGGTCCAGTGCATCTATAACTCCCTTGCCCCACCCCCTCGTTATGCCACTGGTTTGATTTATGATTTAAATGAACTCATAACGTGATCATATACGACAGTCAGTTTAGAAATGGTCATCTGAAATTGCGAATATGAACTACAAGGCGGCCACTTGAATGTTGTGACTTCTATTGTTGTGATGAAAGATTTGAAATAATGAGGAAATATATTCTTTAACTTAAAGAAGGGGAAAAAAGGAATTGCTATAAAGATAATAGAAATTTATTTCAAAATGCCCATCTATCGGTCTGAATTCTTGCACCAAGTGAACTTGATATTCTCTCTCACTTCAAGACATGGTCTCATTTCGTTATTTTGAAATTGTTTATTTTTTTACATGCGACACATTAATTCTGCATGCTACTTTTGCAATTGTGATAATTTTTTAATGTAATGTGCTTGTCAATTTTACATCATGCAAAACGATCATTTGTGAGACATAACAGACAGTAAGAACATCCATCTTCCAACCACCCCCCAACTCGTTTGGAAAAACTGAAATACTCGTTTCAGGATCCTCCAGTCACTTCACTAAATTCATTCTCGCATTCAACTGGAAACGTTGATGTACAATACCTTAAACTTCTGTCTCGTCAACAATAGACTTCTCTCCAGTATAAACACTGTTCATTTGGGGAGCTGGCCACCTCCCGATGCGAGGAGAAGTGTGATTTATTTGAATCCCCCTCCCCGGCCCCCAAGTGCACATCTTACTTTTTAAGCTAAACACCCCATCCAGGACCTTCAACGCACTCTTATTTTCACTCTTACCACGAAGAAAAGGCAGGCAGTTTCTTTTATTTCAGGGCTTTCGTCTTCTGACTCGGAGTATTCATCTTTCCTTCGCAGTCAAAAGGTCAGCAACAGAAGTAGCAAGGATGTGGGGCGGAGGGATAAAATTATATACAAGGGGTCCCCATCTAGATGTTGAGGGTGGCATTCCTTGTCCACGGCGCTGATCTTATCGGGAGCAAAAAAATATTTACCGTTTCGGGTGGAATAATGGAGGGGGACTGTGTCTCCTCGGCATCATTACGCTCCAATCGGATGTCAGGTGGGTTCTTGCACAAAAGAAATCGTTTGGGATCGTGCACGGTTTCTGCCAAGTTGGCTGAGGTTTAGAAAGGTGCTTGATGCTATCGAAGTTAACTGAGGTAAATCGCTGTCCATTCAAGGAAAGAGCGTAAATCTGGTGCGGGCACATCCTTCTACAATGATTTTGCTTCTTGTCTTATAGTTAGAATATTATGGGCAATATATGTACATGGTTTATCAAAACAATTGCAATGATTATATATGGCTCTAACTTCTATTTTAACAACGATATGAACAAAAATTTGAACTCAATACAAAAGAAAGTTTAAAGTTTTGTTTGGGTACGTAATAATTGCCCTAGGTGGCTTCCCTCGGACACTCCGTTAGTCTATCTCACTCTACGTTTGCAGCCATTGATGCACGTTCGATGGCGACATGCATGCTCCGCATCTGACGATCTAAATATTCGGAAATTACTTCTTCTATTTTCATTTCATTTGGAGGTGTCTTTTGCGTGCAACAGTGAACGAACTGAAGATACGTAGAATACTTCACATTATTACGTTCTTATTACGAATGCAAACAAAATTTAAAGCTTCCTTCTGCATTGAGTTGAAATTCTTTCTTAATATTGTTGTTCACAATGAATTTATAGTCATTTTGTAATCGGTGCGATTGTTTTGAGTAACCCTACAATATTGCGATTTTAGTAGATAATTAGAAGACATGTGTAAATGGGAACTAACTCACAATACACATTTTGAGATATTGCTTTTTTCCTAACGCATTGCAATAAAAATTCCCATTTTGCATTATTCCAAAATTAATTATTGGATTCTTATTAGTCTGATGTGCAACATACAGGATTCAATTTTGCATTACAAACTACGCTGGCACAATTCGCAGAAGTGAACACGATATCCATAAAATTGCAGTTTCCCATTCGCATAACTGCGTCCAATGTAGTAGCATTGTTTCAAGAGTTAACCACTCCTTCGTAGGAATTTGACCCTTGATAAGTTGTAATGACTTAAACATGGACGTTTCACTCTCAATCAGAATTAATCGGCGCATATAGCTGTGAATTATGAGAATTACTTCAGGTGCCTTTTCCTTCTTATAATTGAAATATGATTTTAGTATCGAGCCGATGCAAAAGAGTATAATTTCCCAATTATTATTTTAAATCCATTTCGAATAAAGTCCTTAGCCCTTGAAAAAATGGGCTAGAATGGATTCCTTGTTTGTTTGCTTTTTTCGCTTACCTCTGAGATATCTTTTTTTTTTTTTGTTTTCTTTGTATGATATTGATGTCCATTGTTCTTTGTCTCCAACTGCAATTGCGCGCGACTAAAACATTGTTTAAATTTTAATATCTAAATTTTATTGTTTATAAATAAATTTTGTTGTTGTTTTTGTTTAAAGTTTAAGTTTTAAAAAATTTCATTTTTAAATTTATTCTAATTTTTCTAGTTGATTGTTTTTAAGCTCTGCAGTGTGTCTACTAAGTCTCTTTACAAATTCAAAAAAATACTGATGAGCTATGTGAATAAAATTGATGAGATATGCTAATTGCGTTTGCCTTATGTAATCGGCTGTAATGAAACCTTGTGATCGCACTGCATATGTGTATTTTATGTACATTGTTGAAAGAGAAGCTGTTTTCTAAAACTATAAAAATGGCTACTCATCACGAAAAGACACAATATGCATCGTGTGATGTCTATCTTTCTGTGGGGTTATATAAAAGATATCATACCGAGCAAAGATATTTGACATTCATGAACTAAAGCAAAAGATCACGGCCTCCATTGATAACGCCACTCTACAGTGAACATGGCGAGAAATCGAGTATAGTCTTCGTGGGTACTCCTATAGAAGTGTGTGAAATGCAATTTAAAAAATTCCTTCAGTACATATTAATCACTTTTTATTAATCTCCAAAATTTTGTTTATTCATTCTTTTCCTAATAAAACCTTATAATTGACTTTATGGACAGGATGTCCACTAAGTCGAATGTCTGACAACTGAAATGTCGAATGACAAATTTGCAAAAACATTTGATAGATGCAAAACACTTGTGTAAGAGTAGGTTAGATTCATCTGCTCTCAAATTGCTGCAAGTTGTAACAAAATCACATTTGTCGGTAGTGGTTCAAGCTGTTGTATCAAAAGTTCGTATGTTTTGCTGTGTATTGTTTCTGACTTGCGACTTTTGACATTTAAAAAAGCGAGTATGTGTGTGCGTTACATAATTAAAATGAAATTTCGTTTTCAATAGTCTCTTTTATTCAATGATTCAGTATTTAAGATAGGCTTTATTCAAGAACAAATGATTCAAACTTAGGACTTTACATGCACACAATGAACGTCATGTCATCAACTGAGAGACAGGCAAGAAAAAGGCAAATGCCTGTTCCTCACACCTAGTTTCATAACTCAAAAGTTCTGTACTATTTGATCCTCGATGCATTTGAATTTCATTTTTAATGCTGGTACTGTTTTATCTAAAAATTCACGATTTTAACATTTCATTCTGCATACAGTAGTCATTTGTTGAAATTTTCAGTTTTATCCATCATTTTTCTAGAAACTAACAGTTTGTTACTTCCAGAAACTCCAATTGGAAATACCTTCATCGTATAGCTTTAATTCTAAATAATTAAAATAAAATACAAAAATAGAACCTAATTTATACAACTTGCTTATTTAAAATCTTATTGATATAGCTAAATCATTATAACTAATAAGTTGGACGAACCAGCTGGTCGCCGAAGGCGGCTAGTACTAAATAAACGTTTAGTATTTATCGCAAAATATGTTGTTCCCATAGAGTTTAAAATATGTTGTTCGCATAGAGTTTAATCATGAAAAAAAAAAAAAAACTCTTAAATACTTCCAAAATCTCATCACAGTTTCATTTCAACTTAATATCAATAAAAACCCACCAACTATAAAAATAAAAAAAAAAGCCATTTTTATTTTTAAAATTACCGGTAATCTTTCAGGGCTCAGCATTCAATTCTCCATCAGAGCCCAAAATACAGAACCATCTTAGCAAGCCTAAGAAATATTCTCGCGTTAAAGACACTTTAACACACAGTAAGTTTTTGAAAACGATTTCCGCTGAGTCCCCCTTCCGTTTTTCACACCCGATTTTTTTCTTCAGTGGCGTCGATAAATGCGCCCCGATATCAAGTTTCCTCGATGAAGTTATGGGTCATACATTTATGGGGAGAAAGATCATCGTCGTGAGGTGAATCGTGAAGATTATATAATAATAATGGCAGGGTGGGTGGTTCATCTTCCGGTTCTTTTAGTTGCATCAGGTGGTGTATTCAGATGGAACTTCGCAGTCCATTTACATATAGAAACGTAATCTGTGCTCAGAGTTGTGCTTCTTTAGTCAGAAAGAAAGTGGTACACAGCAGACATGCGCTTTATATATATTTATTAATTTGCTTTGGCAGTTCCTTTCAATTTATGCTCCGCTTTTGGTCTACGAAGACAATAAAAATCCATGCTTGGCAGGTGGCCTGGTGTTCCAGTGCGGCCAAAAAAGATAATCATATTGACGTCTTTCGTATCGTCTCTGTATTGGACACATAGTTTACTCGTAAACACTTGCTTTTTTTCTGGAAACCACACATATGCACTTCATGCCAAACGCCTTAATCAGTCTTCATATTTTAACTGAATATAAAGCAAAGTTTTCACTTTCCTACGTGAATCATTTTTTAATGCAACAATTTTATCGCTTAAAGACGTAGTGGGAGAGCATCCTCATCCTAAGGTCTTTTCTTTTCTGGAGTCGGTTTTTATACATCATACGATTGT
>BGPR01048314.1:0-11581 GCA_013235015.1 Araneus ventricosus | reverse complement strand
TGTGGCGGACTTCGTAATTTTGAACTGCGATCAGATGACAAGGACAAAGGAATATATCAATTTTTAAGAGGGTTATTATTAAAATTAGGTTGTTACTGGGTAATGGTTCAGTACAGTTATTTAAAACAATTTTATTTAAAAAGGATTAGAAGCAATGTAAACATGAAACAAAAAAAGCAATGTAAAAGAACCAAAGAATGAGATGAATGACGTGAAAATAAATAAAATTAAATTGTCAATATTTCAATTGAAATATTTGCAACTGTAATATAAAACTGGAAAAAAATGTGAAAGTTCAAGAATCATAATCTCACGTAGTTATTCCCTGACATAATTATCTTAAATATCAAAAATTGAAGAACAGAACACAACAGGGCCGGATTAAGTCCTGAAGGGGCCCTTAGGCAAAGCAATTTAAGGGCCCTTCCGACCTTCTTCCCCCTACAAAACTATCACAGATTTTTTTTTATTGATTTTAATTTAATATCTATTTAAGCAGTTTTTATATAAATATAGTTGCGACAAACTGAAATTACAACAAATTTAATTGCTGGGCAGCTTCAAGAAAGTTAGTTTCATTATCTCGTGTATAAAAAAAACCAATTATATTTTTTTAAAAATTTAAATTTAAAAATAACTTTTTAACAAAATGGTAAAGTAACAAAACTTCTTTCAGTATATTCCAAATAGTCATATACAAAGTTTGCTAGGGCTGTTGACTCATGAGTCAATCAGTCAACTGGAAAAAGATAAGATTGATTGCATATAACTGCAAGCGAAATTGAAATCATGAAAAAATTGCCAAGAATATTGTTTGTAAATTCAAATGGTACTTAATTTTAATTTAAGTATGTTCAAGTACATGGCCTTTGCAAATCAAATGAAAATACAAAATTAAATAACCCTGAAAATGCCGGAAAAAATGTCGAGACCTGAGGCCCTCGAAAGTTGCGGGGTCTCTATACTGTTGCCTACTTTCCTATTCGATAATCCGGCCCTCGAACACACGAAAATACAAGCGGAAACGTCGATCAGCAGCAGATCACGCAAACAAGTCGCGCGTAAAATAGGCCGATCTCTATCTGGACGCAACAGCCGCTGGAATACCCCGGGCGAACTTCCCTCCAAAGACGAAAACAGCACAATGTAGCCAACCCTGCGCTTCATCATTCTGTCTATAATTCTTCTGCGGTTGACCTTCAAGCAGCGGCTGCAGGAAAACGCTCTTCGTGAAAGTTGTGCTAGTCTGAAACGTACGCTCAACATAAGAAAAAGAAAACCTGGTAAATGATTGATATTTTGTCTTCACCAGCCCCGATTATGCATGAATCTTCAATGTGTTCGCAAAAGCTGTAGCTTCACCAGGCGCTAGTGTGGTATGCTTTTTATTTTTGTTCTTCTAGTTTAGGCTTATCGAGAACAATCCGGAATCCTCTCAAATATTCTTGTTTTGATGTTTTTATTAAAAACATTAATTGGCAGGCATCATTAATTGCTCGATTGGGACGCATAACGAATAGCAACTGTTCATATGAATCAAGCTTTGTGTTTTATGGATGCTCAATTTGTTTGTTTTGTGGCACAAAAAACTGGTGTTTGTAGGCTATGCGTGCTCAATTTGAAGGTCTTATCTTTAGAGTGACTTCAATTCGATATTGTTTGATTTCTCAAAATTGACAAGTGGTTGAAAACTGGAACTCTTTAAAAGATCGGCATCTAGAACTGAAATTCGAACCTCCGATTTGGCAGCTATGGAGATAACTGTGGGTCAGCAAGATGATAATCATGAAGTGCAAAGGCCGACTGATTGGCCTGTTCAGGTAAGAAATAAAATTGATTTTGTTGAAAAAAAGAACACCTCAAAACGTCAGTGCGCCTCCGAAGAAGAGAAAATATTGTAACGAATACTTAACACATGGATTTTCCGTTAAGTGTGATGAAGATTGTCCAAAACCATTTTGCGTTGTTTGTGGAGAGATATTATCAAATGACAGCATGAAACCATCTTTACTAATGAGTCATTTAGCGGCTAATTCAACTAACACTCGATTGTTCAAATCTTTGTGTGGAGGCATGGGCGCCCTACATACTACTTTACTTTTTGCACACGAAGTGAGATGGCTTTCGCGAGGAAATGTACTCACAAGATTGTTTGAACTGAGACACGAAGTTCATATGTTTTTTGAAGGCCACCCTTTTACGTTGAGCTCTTAAATTTTATGAAAGTGAATGGTTGCAGCAGCTTGCGTACTTATCTGACATTTTTTCAGAAATAAATAAACTTAATTTATAGGATTGCAGAACCATTCAATAACCATTTTTAAGGTAACTGACAAAATCGAGTCTATGATTAAGAAGCTGAATTTTTAGGAATCTTGTATATATATCAGGGTTGTCGATTTTTTTGATTTTTTTCAAAAAAATCGATTTATTTGATTTAAATCGGATTTTTTTGATTTAAATCAAGATTTTTTTTTATTTTAATGATTTTTTTAAAAACTACATATATATTTAACATTTGTATATTAGACAATGAGCCCTACAGTCATAGAATTATATATATATAACAACATACCGGTCATTAACCTGTACTTTCTTTTTAAAAGAAAAACAAATTTAAAAAATTGAGTTCAAAAATGTAACAACTATTTAAAAAATATTTGTGAACTAAAATATAAAAATAATATACTTTTGAAATATAAGACAATTTTATTAAGGAAAAAATTAACAATATGATAAAAATTGTCATTTCTTGTTTATAGATATATTATTGTATGTTAGAATACTGGAGAATTTTACACTCAGCTGTTCATTTGTTTCCTTACAAACACAAGTTTTGAAGCTTTCTCTAATTCTAATCTGTTTCACCCAAAACATTAAATAAAAAATTTTCTAGATAAAATTTTTAAATTCAGGTTTCGAGGTGCATTGAGTCACCATCAGGACTACCTGTGTGCCAAATTTCACGACTGTAAGTGCGACAAATTCGTCTGGACATTGCACACACGATCACAAACATTGCCTTTTATAAGTATAGATCATAGTTTAAATTGCACTATGTAGATGTTTGTATTTCTTTTGGAACATTTATATGCATTACTTAATTATCTTACATTTGAACATTATTGCAATATAAAAACTTTGTTGTCCCCAACACTATTTAGTTTTCTCCAGTATTAAAAGGAAACTCACTGCATTTTACTATTTTCTTTCTTTGTAAACATGATCCTTTCACAATATTTGTTTTATTTTATAAAAAAAGGAGCATCTCATACTTTGCATTTTATTGTGTTGCTCATTAGAGATTTATTTAACCTTTTGTGGCGAAGTGTGCCAGTTAATGGCACACCTAATTTCACTCGTTTCTCAACCGTTAAATTAAACTATATTTGAAAATAATAGGTTTAGGATTGGGTTAATAGTACTCCTTTTAGAATGTATATAGCAGTCTTTTGAAATTTTGTTTTGGAATAGGAATTATTAGAGATAAAGTTTGGGAAAATTCCTTGACTCGGAGATAAGAAATTTTTCAGTTCTGGACGTTTAACAATTTTAGCAAAGTTACTCGAGAATTTTGCTCCAATATTCTTGAAGTTTTAATTTATAATTTTCTGTAAGATTCAACAATAATTTTTGAATGTATCAAGGTGGCTGTATCTAAAGGGGTTCTCATGAGGGGGGTAATCCAAAAGGGGGACAACCCCCCCTCGGAATGAAGCAAGTTTTTTAAAAAACTTTTTTTGTAGATTCTATGTCTAGACAATAAACTAAACCCATTCATGTTGTTTTCTCATCATATTTTCAAAAAATTATTGCCTTGCGACGCAAAGGGTTAAAATCTAATTTGCTTGTGTTCTCAAAAATAAAGACATGGAAAGTACTCTAGTTACATCAATTCAATAAAATATTTTTTATGTTCTTATATTCTTTCTTTGAATATACATCTAAAAGTACTTTAAAATCACTATTTAAAGATACATGAACAATTTTATTTTATTAAAGCAGATTAACTTGATATTTAAAATAAAGTGATTTAAATCAGTGATTTTTTTTAAAAAAATCAGTTGATTTAAATCAGTGATTTTAATCACCGCAACCCATATATATATATATATATATATATATATATATATATATATATATATATATATATATATATATAAACAGTATGAAGTTTTAGAGACACTTCACAGATTTTTATCTGAGAACGAACTTAAATTAAAACAAGTAAAGACTAGTATAATAGCACATTTAAAAGGACTTAAGTTGGCATTCAGACAATATTTTCCGAAGAGCAGCGATGCAGATATGTGGGTTTTAAATCCATTCAATGAAGTGTTTTTTCAAATTTGAAAAATTAACAATTTCTTAAAAAGGAAAATTAATTGAACTGTCCACTGATTCTTCATTAGAATCTGAATTTGAAAAAGAAATTTGATTGACTTCTGGGCAGCAGTGAAAGAAGAGTACCAAGAACTCAATGTTAAAGCAATACAATATTTAATACCTTTCACGAACACAGAACTTGTAGAAAGAGCGTTCTCGTCTTATACATATATTAAGAATAAATATCGAAATAAGCTTGACGCAACTCCAGACATGAGATTATATCTTTCTTCATTTGAACCCAATTATATAAAACTCAGCTCCACGAAACAAGCTCAAGGATCGCATTGAAATTTCCTTGCACCTGAAAAGCTGATTATTACGAAGTGTAATTTTTAGCTAACCTTATAAGTTAATGTGAAATTATTACAATACTGTTTTTATTTGTTTTGCCGTTTAACTAATACTATTTAAAATTGGAATAAAATATAAAATTAAAAATAACTCCTGCAAATGTCATTAATTCGCATTATTTGACTCTTAAGCTTACCTAAGCCCTTAACATTATTATTGATAAAAACTTCTTTGCATAGACGGATGATTGGGGGGGGGTATGTTAGTAGGGGGTACGCGAGGGAAAAAAGGTTGAGAACCCCTGATCTAGAGAAAAAAAAGTTTTTACAGTGTTTTTGGAAAAACGCAGTTTGGATTTTTCGGAGGTAGTTTTTTTTTCAATTTTTTTTAATTGAAAAAATATATCCCTAACCGTTTCGTCGGCAGTTGTTGAGGAATGGGCAATAATATCATCTGTTTTTCTTAAAGTCTGTTGAGCTGAAAGTTACATTTGCTGATGGTCCCAACTAGGGATGTAACGAATATTCGGCAACTATTTGGTATTCAGCCCTTTTGCCGAATATTCGGCAGGCAGAACAGTAAGGAGATATTTGACTGAATATATTTAGGATAGTAATTTTTTAAATTGGCTCTTAAATACACATTTAACAAAGAATATTGCAGAATTACATTTCAGTACATTTATTATTAAAAAAAACTCCTAAAATTTTCCAATTTTAAGTTGCATAGGTGTATTTATTAAAATTACATATAATTTATCATTGCAAAGCCTGAAATTATGATGCATGAACACTAATTTTTCAGGAGCGAATCTGTTTTGTTTGGTTTCATACTCATATAATATCAAATAGGAATGTAGCTAATATTAAGTATAAGGCCTAATTCGGCCCTTTCCCGAATATTCTGTCTGGCCAAATGCTAAACTGATATTAGGCGGAATAAATTCAGAAAAAAATGTTTTTTAAAAATTTTGTTTTAAATACATAAGAATATTGTAGAATAAATAAAGATAAGTGAAGAATATTGCAGAATTACATTCCGGAAAATTTATTGTAAAAAAATCTAACATTTATACAATTTTAAGTTGCATAGTACATAATTGTATTTAATGATGTTGCATATCATTTATAGAAGTCTGTTCCATACGGTTTCATATATATTACCAGCTTCAGTAAATAAACGGTCACTATATATTGCTTGCAGGTGCTGAAAGATATTTTCTGGCTAAATTTGCGAACGTTAGAAATTTATTCGGATTTTTTCCCACCAATTAAGTGGACACTCCATCCTACCTATTAGAAGTTCTTTATCAAAATAGGAATTCACTTCTAGTAATTTTAATTTATCCCTTCAATTTTCTACTGCGTTTGTCATTGTCGTGTTCTGCTATGATGACTCTTTTATTTCTTTGAAGCAATCCCAAAATTAAGCGAATTTTTCATTTCTTATTTTTGGAACTAACGTATTTAAAAATTATGAATATATTTAAAGATATTGTCATTTTTTTTAAATATACAAATAATAAAAGCTGAATTTTATTTAATCTTTTTTTTTCATTTAAAATTTGAAAAATATTTCATTCACAATCAAAAGTGAAATGTTTTTAAAAATTTGGTATTTGGCCGCCGAATATTCGGTTATTCGGCCAAATCACTATTCGTTACATCCCTAGTCGCAACCCATATCGTCAGTTTCTTTGTCGGAATCAGCGCATGAAAGGCACAAATGAACTCTTGAGTGCCCGGCCCCGGAAGAGGCCAAAGCTCATTTTTAACTTTTCACTTTGGAAAAAGAATTATTCATTTCGATCTGATTTCTAGTGTTGTTTTTGAGTGGATGATTTTTTTTTCCCCCTCTTCCTTCTCTTAATGAAAGGTCTAGACCTAAAGGAGAGAATAATGAATTGTATTTCATTGAAGTAGAACGGGCGACCAACTCGGCCGCTCCGAGGTCTTTGGGTGGCCGTTTAGAGTTGTTATTTTAACTATGTGTCAGTTGGCCAAAAACTCCGTACCAGCTTCAAATAAATCCTTTTATACAGGGTGTCCAAAATGTATCTTTACACTTTTAAAAAATAATTAAAAATAAACAAACATGAATGCTATGCACTTGCGATTTTTTATGTTTCATAAAGAAAATATCATTTTTTGGCAGTGTTTTTATTCCACGATTTCAATGTTGCGCACCATTAGTCGCGCGCAACACATCGAGTTTATTCTAGATTTCTAACCACGTTCTATGAAGCATTGCAGAATCAGCAGTCTGGATGGTCGCTGTAATTCGACTTTTTAGTTCATCAGTGTCGCGAATTGGAGATTGGTAAACAATGTTTTTCTGGTATCCCATAAAAGAAGTCCAAAGGTGTTATGCCTGGAGATCTAGGTGGCCACGGTATTGGACCTCCTCTTCCAATCCAACGCGTGGGGAATTTTTCATCTAAAACCTTTCGCGCTTCCAAACTCCTGTGTGGCGGTGCCCCATCCTGAAGAAGATGAGTCCTCTGTTTGAGGAAATACGAAAATTTCAAGCATATCGAGGTAAGTGTCAGAGCGGGCAGTTTCTTCGGAAAAGAAAAAAGGCCCTATAATTCGATCATGCAGTAAACCACACCACACGCTTACTTTAGGGCTATCTCTTGCTTGCTCCTGTACGGCTTGAGGATTTTCTGATCCCCATATTCGAGTGTGGTATCGGTTAACAATACCTGATACGTGAAACGTTGCCTCATCTGAAAACATTACACATTGTAGAAAATTTTCATCCTCCTCCATTTTTTTAAACCTTTATTCTGCAAATGTTCGACGTCGAGGCTTATCGTCAGGCTTTAACTCATGCAACAATTGAAGTTTATACGCATAAAGCCGTATTTTTTTATGCACTACAACATGCACAGTTGATCTCGGTATCTGTAAATGCTGGGCCGCGCTGCGAATCGATTTACGAGGACTACGACGAAAAGTTTCTTGAATTCGTTTAACGTCATCGAAGCTTCTGCTAGGGCGGCCAGATTTTGGTTTGGGCAATACACTACCTGTCGTCATAAATCTTTCATGCCATTCATAAATTGTGGGTCTTGAATGTGGACTTCGATTGTAGGTAGTCCAAAATTTATGCTGTACCTGTGTTGCAGATTTAAATTCGATAAACTTGTGGTGAAGCCATTTTGAAACGAAAATGTTGCAAAACATTGACATAGTGCTCTGCATCATCTACATACATCTAGTTTAAATTTCATTTTTTTAAAATTGATATTTTCTTTATGGAACATAAAAAACTGTAAATGCATATCATTGTCTGTTTATTTTTAATTATTTTTAAAAAGTGTAAATATACATTTCGGACACCCTGTATCACCATGTTTGCGGAGTTCAGAAAGGAATATAGTAAATGAAAAAAGAACAGAAAATTCGAACTTGTAGTCCAAAATATTGTAGCATGGTAATGTTTCAGGCTTGATTGCACCAGCTGTCGCAATCTGTACGTAAAGAATTATGCATCACGTAATTTACAAACAGCCTATAAACATTATCATGCTAATAAAAGCAAAAGTGAAAATTCTGCTTTGAAATTAATGTCCAAAAAAGCGATATTTTTACTTTCTCGTATACAAAGAGAAAGTATTGTAATTGTCAAAAAATTCGAACTCAAGATTTCGACGAATCTCCACGTTTTAGACCTTCCTGAGTCCGAAAAACACAATTTTGGAATTATGTCTGTCTGTCTGTGAACACGATAACTCGAAAACTATTAGAGCTACGAGGATGAAATTTGGTATGTTATCTTTACACACAATTTGTAGGTTTCTATCAAATTTTGGACAAAATCCGTCTACGGGAAGTCCGTATGTCTGTATGTCCGAAGTCATGCGAACACTATAACTCAAAAACTTGAATAACTAGATGGATAAAATTTTGTACACCTGTTTTTTTATCAACATACATTTGTTTATCAACCTGAATGTAGGTCCGTATAAAAATTTTGGGCCAAATCCGTCAACGGGCTGACTGTCTGTCGGTCTGTATAATAGCATACTTGTTCAACTCCATGCGCATGCGTAAATGCCTGTGCAAAGAAGGGATACTCCGAAAACTTGGCAGTTTGCCAAAAACTAATTCTGGTGGCGAGATTTTGTAAGAAAGCAAACATTTAGGGCGTCTCGTTTTACTTGCGTATTGGAAGCAATCTCTGCGCATGCGCAAGCTATTCTCCTGTTTTCTTCTCCGCACGCGGAACTTGCATTGCTAGAGTTTGATAAAAAACAAATATTGCGAAGTTTTAATACATACGTATCTTTTTGAATATGATTCTTCACCTCAATATTTTACTATCACTATACTCAACAATGAAAAACCTTCTGATAGTCATTGCATTCTGGGTTACAGTTGGTTCGAACTTTTTATCAACGCAGGGGGAAGGGAAATGACAAATGTTTGAAAAGTAGACGAGAAGTTTAGGGGAGGCCACTCCCGCTGGTTTTTAAATCACAGCTTTAACACTGGCAAAAGCACGCGAGTGAAAGATTTGATGAAACAATCAAATTAGTTTGAATACAGCAGTAAAAAGCGTTTAAAATTAATTTTGAAAAATTTATTAAAATTATAGAAAAAAATTGTACAGAAATTGATGTCACTGAAAAGCTAATTTTTTTATAAAAAAATTAAGATGGTGTTAACATGGTTTTGCGCTATAATATGTTCCAAAGTTATTGAGGAAAACTTTAAATTTCTATTAAATTTTAATTAATTTAAAATCTAATAAAAATTTTGAAAGCTCCTTCTTGGTGAACACCTACTACCCAAGAAGTAACTACGTGCCAAATTTGGTAGCTCTAGGTTCAACGGTCTGCGCTGCATCCTGTGCTTAACTCGATCTACAAAAAGAATGCGAGCCTGACAATATTAACGGATGTTTTAAAAAACCAGCGGGAGTGGCCTCCCCTAAACTTTCTCGTATACTTCCCCCAAAAGGTGCTGTTTCCCCTTCCCCCGCGTGGATAAAACAATTCAACCTACTGTAACCTAAATCCAATGACTATCAGAAGGCTTTTCATTGTAGATTATAGCGATTGTAAAATATTTAGGTAAAAAATCCAATTCAAAGAGATGCCTACCGATTAAAACGCATCTATCACACACTGCTAGGTTCCACTCTTGGGCTGAAGGACAAAGTGATGTAATTCGCTCAATAGCTTCCGCGTGCACAGAGATTGCTACCAGTACGTATGCGCGTGTAGAATCGGATTAGAAAAATTAATTTTGCAATTTGAACGCTTTTTTTCAACCGATTGACACAAAAATTGGACACAAATCTATAATCAAGGTAAGATGGCCACATACCAAATTTCATTTATCTAAGTAATTTTGTTAAGAAGTTATTGCGATTAAAAATATGCAATTACACAGACCGACAAACAATCAACCCTTCGACGTGTTTGGTCCAAAATTTGATACGGACCTACATTCATGATGATAAAACTGTGTACCAAATTTTATCTATCTAGCTATTTAAGTTTTTGAGTTATAGTGTTCACATGAACGCGGACAGATAGACAAACTTCCCGTAGATGGATTTTGTCCAAAATTTGATTGAAACCTTCAGATTATGTGTAAAGATCATATACCAAATTTCCTCCCTGTACCTCCAATAGTTTTCGTGTTCACAGACAGACGGACATAATTCCAAAATTGTGTTTTGCGAACTCAGGGAGGTCTGAAACGTTGAGATTCGTCAAAATCTCGAGTTGGAATTTTTTGACGATTACAATACTTTCTCTTTGTGTACTTCGTATACGAAAAAGTAAAAAATCGAATTGTAGAAGAAGCTGTAAAACCTTCTTTACCTTACGCGATTAAGCTCTGCCGTGAAACTGCTTTTAAGCAGCTGTAATTCAACTTTCGCATTTTCACTCGAACTGAAATTGAATTGTTTGGATTTTATGCTAAATTAAAAATTACCGCACTAAAAATGTTAAATGAGTCATTAGACCTGTGTGTAAATTTCTTTCTATTCTAGGAATGCAATGTGTAAACTTCGTTGAACTGCCATGAGTTTGTTGAAAAGTGGATTTTGTGGAAAAGTCCGCAATCTCACTGCCTATGTCTTTCGATTATGGAAAATGACGATGTTGCTGGAGAAAATGTGGAAGATCTCGTGATTGAGGTATTTCCTATTATTAATTTTCATATGTAAATCAGTCATAATCTGTATAGCAAATATTATTCGTCTTGCTGGGTTTTTTTTAAAATTTATTTTATAACTAGAATCAGGGTTGGGGTGATTTAAATCAGTTGATTAAAATCACTGATTTAAATCAACTGATTTTTTTTAAAAAAATCACTGATTTAAATCACTTTATTTTAAATATCAAATTAATCTGCTTTAATGAAATAAAATTGTTCATGTATCTTTAAATAGTGATTTTAAAGTATTTTTAAATGTATATTTAAAGAAAGAATTTATAGAACATAAAAAAAATTATTGAATTGATGTAACTAGAGTACTTTCCATATCTTTATTTTTGAGAACACAAGCAAATTAGATTTTAACCCTTTGCGTCGCAAGGCAATAATCTTTTGAAAATATGATGAGAAAACAACATGAATGGGTTTAGTTTATTGTCTAGACATAGAATCTACAAAAAAAGTTTTTTAAAAAACTTGCTTCATTCCGAGGGGGGGTTGTCCCCCTTTTGGATTACCCCCTCATGAGAACCCCCTTAGATACAGCCACCTTGATACATTCAAAAATTATTGTTGAATCTTACAGAAAATTATAAATTAAAACTTCAAGAATAGTGGAGCAAAATTTTCGAGTTACTTTGCTAAAATTGTTAAACACCCAGAACTGAAAAATTTCTTATCTCCGAGTCAAGGAATTTTCCCAAACTTTATCTCTAATAATT
>BGPR01048313.1:0-11581 GCA_013235015.1 Araneus ventricosus | reverse complement strand
ATTTTAATTGTCAGATTGCATTAGTCAGAAAGATAAACTGCTAGGACAGAACCCAACTTTCTTGGTAAAGTAAATATCTACATTTTGTATTTCCCTTATAACTTTAAACAATGAATAGGTTGCTTTTTTGTTTTGTTTTTTCCTTGTCAGTATAATAGGACATCAAAAAGAAAAGATTCTTTACAAAGAGAATTTCAGTAAGTGCACACATATTTCTGATAAAAACTGAAAATACAGTTGTAAAGTTCAAATATAACAACAAAATTGTAATAATATAGTAAATTCTCGATTATCCAGCATTCAAGTATCCGGAAAGCTCAACTAACCGGAAAAATTAAAAACTAAGTTTTCCTAAAAATTTTACATCCGCGCCATTCTATTCACGCGGACAATTTATTTCTGGAATGCAACGTCCGCTCCCAACGGAGGGGTGTAGAAGGGAAAAAAAAAATGTCCTCACCTTTCACCGAAAAATGAGACCTAAAAACAAATAAACAACCAAAATAAAAAGTTACAATCTACCCCCGCCCCCATTTTTCCCGTCACACTCAACTATCCGGAAATAGGAGTTTCCCGAGCATGCCGGTTAGTTAAGCTCTTATTGTACATGAAAATATATTCAAAAGAATTTTAATATTAGAGAAATGTCTAAAGTCATTTAAAAAGTAAAATACCTCATTACTTCATAATGCTCTAGAACAAGTTTAAAATTTGAATTTGAGAAGCTATTTTTAGAATTATACCAAATTGACACTATATCAAGAATTCTACATAAACCAAAACAAAGCAGGAAGAGTAAAAGTGACAATAAAAAGTTAACAAAAATAACTGTAATGATTCTAAGAGTAGAAGAACATCAAAAGAAAGACAATAGATTAAAGAAAGACTTTGGGCTGTTATTTTAATCATCTTCAGCAAAAGGTATTAGCAAAAGAAAAGTGTTATAAAAAATCTGAATCAACTTTTAAAAAATGAAAGTTGGGTTTTTTGTATAAAAAAATAAGTTTACATTTAAAGAAGTTTAATTCATTGGAATTAATTCTTGTCAGAATTTCTTAATGCCAAAAATTTATAATATTAAAAATAATTGCTTCCTGACGATAATAATGTCAAACTATCTGCTATCTTTATCATGAATAAATATCATTACAATTATTTAATGATATTTCAATATCATTGATACATATATTCACACATATTTCGAAAAATATAAATTAAACATGTTTACAAAGAAATATTAAGATTTTAAAAACTAATCTATTCACAAAAAATTTAGAACGACCAAATATACCTACTCTTCAATACTTTTATCTGAAGCTTTATTAGTTAAATATTTCACCAAGGATATTAAAATATTCTGCTATTTTTAATTTTAGCACTTAAAAAACATTAAGGAGTATTTCTCACCGTATATTGCTTTTATCCATACCAAAAATAAAATCAAACTTTCTAAAGTCATTGGCAACGAGAGGCCGTGCTCTGTGATTCATTTGAATAGAATGTCCTTCCATAACACTCCGAGCTCTGGAGTCAGGACTCTCCCCTGTATGATAGTCAGACGTAGCAGCACTATCAATAAGCCACTATAAAAATAAAAGAATCGAAGCATGCTTCAGAAAAAATTGGTAAGATAAATTAGATAAAATGGGAATTGAATTATTAAAAATATGAAGAGGTGAATTAGTCAAGCAAACCTTATCAGTTAAATTTCTTTCTTTTACAAGGTGAGTGAACACTGCTTCAGCCATGGGTGAACGACAAATATTTCCTATAATAAAAGAAAAGGACAATGATAAAAAGCAAGCCAAGTATTAAATCTTAAAGAGTTGACATTATTTTAATAGATCGAAAAGAAACTAGCTAATAAGTGTATTTATAATATCGATTATTAAATTTGATATTATTGCTTATAACATGTTGGTTTTTTAATATATACATTTACCACCTTAAAGGGAAATGAGGCAGGGTTTCTGCAGCTAAATTAAGTATCAAAGGCAACAACATCAAATAAGGTACAATAAAGACTTTAACAATTTTACAATATTTTTGATCATAACATCTACAGATAACATTTTATAAAATACGGTTAGATATCAAAACCAAAGAAAGTTTCAAATACAATTAGTCCCTGTTTCATAAACTTTTTTTGTAAATATTAGACAAAACATTTTGTTTATAACTCTGGTATACTATATCAAAACCTATATATCCGTATTTTATATTTTCTTCATAAAGTGTCATACCGCAAAGACTCCATATTTTTATTAAACACATTTGACATTAAGCACATTTGTTATGAGTAGCAGGAACAAATAAATCACAAGTCTTTTCATCTTTAAGTTATGCTTAAACAAATAATGTAAAATAAAATGACCTAAGCAAACAAATAAAGCAGATTTTTTGTTCTCAGCCATTACTCGATTACTACTAAACCGTTTTTTAATTAATAAAACCAGTAAAATTGCTTAATTCCTGGAACTGCTATCGTTGATTGATTGAAATGTGATTTATAGCAACAAAGACCGTTATCTTGACGGAGAAAAAGAATCAGAAAGAAAGAATCTTTTTCACTGTAGAACTGGCAATATTTACACAACCACGCTCCACAGGTGGTTCTGCGGAACGGGTTCAAGAATCCAGACAACTGAATCTTTTAAATAGAATCGTTGGTTTTATGAACCAAGTCCATGGTTCCTAAAAATATCAAAAGATAGTTTATAATAGTGTTCCTTAAACATCGATAGACTATCGATACTATCGAAGCCAAGTCGATAGTATCGAGTTTTCGAAACTATCGACTGAAAGTATCGATAGTATCGATAGTTTCAAAACTATCGATACTATCGATAGTTTCCTCTCGGGCAATACTATCGATAGGCGCATTTTCAGTCGATAGTTTCAAAACTATCGACTGGAACTATCGATAGTTTCAGTCGATAGTTTTAAAGCTATCGACTGCAACTATCGACTGTCAATAGTATAGCTCCTATCTAGTGGCGGGTCGTGTATTGTGTCAGTGGGGGTGCTGTATTATATAATACCTATCATTGATATATTTTTGTATAATTTAAATATTAGCTTTTTTGGTCAATTTTGGATGTTTTAATAAATTGATTTTTGATTTGATGTAAGCAAGTTTTTATATATATTAGCAATGTCGTTACGTATATATGCTAATTACTAAGTTTGTAAGTAAGTATTTGCGGATATACGTACGTATATATGTACGTTCGTATGTACGTAACATCCGTCCGCCTGTATGTAACTTACGTATATATGTATGTAACGCACGTGCTATGCAAGGAACGCGCATACATTTGAACGCATGTATGTATGTACGAATCATGATTACGTATGTAACTTACGTACGTATGTTTGCAACATACGTATGTATGCCACATGCATATGTTCATAGCACATTATAAACTTAGGACGTTGCATGCTTACGTACGTATGTTACATACCTAGGCAAGTGTGTTACTTAGATACGTATGTACGTTACATACATATGCACATTTCATACGTAAGTAAGTTGCATACACAAGTACTTACGTTATAAACGTACGAACGTTATATACGTGCATATGAAGCGTTCCTACGTAAGTAACGTACGCGTGTATGTTTGTACTGTACGAAGGTATCTATATAACCCACATACATATATAATTTACGAAAGTATACAGGTTACGTAAGTACGTATGCATGCCACATACGTACGTTCATAGTACATTTACATAATCAGTTTTTTTAACGTACATATGTACGCTACATACGAACTCATGTTTCATATATACTTATGTTACATACGTATTCACGTTTCGCATATACTTACGTTACATACGTACTCGCGTTTCATATATACTTACGTTACATGCGTACTCGCGTTTCATATACACTTACGTACTCACGTTTCATTTATATTTACATTACATACGTACGTACGTTTCATATATACGTTTGACGTACTTTACGTACGAAAGCATATTTCATATTTATGTATGACGTACGTCACATACGTACGCATGTTTCATATGTAAGTATGACGTAAGTTACATATGTACGTTTCAGACGTACGTTACATACATACTCGCGTTTCATATCGACTTACGTTACATACGTACACACGTTTCATATATACTTACGTTACATACGTACACACGTTTCATATATACTTACGTTACATACGTACGCACGTTTCATATATACTTACGTTACATTCGTACGCACGTTTCATATATACGTTTGACATACGTTACACAAAAACACATATTTCATATTTACGTACGAACGTACGTCACATACGTACGCATGCTTCATATTTACGTATGAACGTAGGTCACATACGTACGTATGCTTCATATATACGTATGATGTAAATTACATATGTACGTTTCAGACGTACGTTACATACGTATTCACGTTTCATACATACTTACGTTACAAACGTACTCGCGTTTCATATATACTTACGTTACATACGTACACACGTTTCATATATACTTACGTTACATACGTACGCAAGTTTCATATATACGTATGACGTAAGTTACATATGTATGTTTCAGACGTACGTTACATATGCACTTATGTTTCATGTATATTTACGTTACATACGTACTCGCGTTTCAGGTATACTTACGTTAAATACGTATTCATGTCTCATTTATACCTACTATCGATGGTGTCAAAACTATCGATAGTTTAAAAACTATCGATAGTATCGATAGTTTCTAAACTATCGACTGAAAGAGCACCTATCGATAGTATCGCCTGAAATAAAACTATCGATACTATCGATAGTATCGATAGTTTTGAAACTATCGATACTATCGATAGTTTCAGTCGATAGTTGGGAAAACTATCGACTGGGCTATCGATAGCTCAACTATCGATGTTTAAGGAACACTAGTTTATAATATTGTTACGATATTTTATAATAATATAAGAATGTTATATATTATCTTTCCTTTGTGCTATTAGCGTTGATAAGATTGTTTGGTTTGAGGTTTTATGTAAGGATGATGAATATTTGATGAACTGTTATTTACTACGTAATATCAAAAAATCACAAGTTTCAGTTTTTAATTCTATCTTCTGTCAACAGATGGTGCCATGGAAGCCCATTTAGGTGCTTAGAAAGAAGATCGTTCTTTTTGCGGTTACCAGAGTTTCATATAGCGGGGTTTACACGCGAACAGTAAAAAACCGACAGTAGATCACGTGACTACTTTTTCTATGTTTGCCACAATTTCTGGAGGCAGAATTAGGCCTTCCATGTTTGTTTATGTGCTATAAGTAAATCCTGTGAACCGCGAGCTTAGCTGTAACTGTAGCTCGGTTTGTGTTTATGTTCAGAATCGAATGCTTGTAACGTGTGGTTGTTGTGTGTGCGTCAATAAATGCCATTTGTGTTAAAAGCTGCCTAGTTACATAACGCCTGAACACGCAAACAATACATGGTGGCAGCGGTTAATTATTTTTGAAGTTCGTGAACATTTTATTGCTGAAAACATCGTCGAACGAAGTTCGGTAGAACGGAAGTAGCTATGGCAGCGTTGCATATAAATCCTCCGGAGGACTTTACGTTTTCATTGCCTTGCAACTGGTCAAAATGAAAGATGAGATTCGAAAGATATCGGATTGCTTCCGGATTATCGACCAAAACAGGAAATGAACAGGTAAATTCTTTACTCTATGTTATGGGAGAACAAGCAGAGGATATTTTTAGTTCTTTCGGTTTATCCGAAATGGAACAAGATGACTTTGATATTGTGTTGAAAAAGTTAATGATAATTTTGTTGTTAAGAAAAATACTATTTTTGAACGTGCACAGTTCAATAAACGTGTACAGCTCGATGGTGAATCAGTCAGTACGTTTATAACCGCTTTGTACACATTGTCAGAACACTGTGAATATGGTGTATTACACGACGAGCTCATTCGGGATAGAATTGTGGTTGGCATACGCGACAAGAATCTAAGTGAAAAGTTGCAGTTGGACGCCGACCTAACTTTGACAAAAGTGATTGAAGGGTTCGACTCAGTGAGGTGGTCAAGGAACAACAGGAAAAATTGATCGAAAAGGACAGTGCGTCCGTTAACGCTATCTCGCCAAATAAACCGGCAAAATTTCTGAAACAGAAACCAAGCTCGGGGTCAAGGAAACAAAATGTGAAACCCGATTTCCATAGGAAAAGTAATGAAAATGAATCCCGCTTGCATGGAAAATGTAAATGGTGCGGTAAACAAAGACATGATAAAAGAGTGTGTCCCGCTAGGGATGCCAGATGCAGACAATGTTCAAAAATAGGACACTATGCGAAGGTTCCAAATCCCAAACAGGATGTTCTGAAGTGGCATATTTAGGGGTAGTACAGCCGGAGAGTGAAAACAAAACTAACATAGATTGGACAGTTACAGTTACAGCTCAAGTAAACCATAAAAACATTAAATTTAAAATCGATAGTGGAGCTGATCACACTGTATTGCCTGCAAATGTTTTTCAGAATGTGTCCCAAAATGCTAAATTCGAACCACCTGATAAAATTCTATGTGGTCCTGATAGAAATTCATTGAAAACACTTGAGAAATTCAAGACAAATATTGAATACAAGGGAAAGAATTGCACTGAAGAAATCTATGTGATTTCCAATCTTCAAAGTGTCTTCTTGGCAAACCTGCACTATTTTCTCTTGGCTTGGGTCCAAATTTGAATTCTATTTGCCAGATTTCTGCAGCTAATCCAAAAACTAAATTTCCAGAGCTTTTCAAAGGACTTGGGGTAGTGAAGGGATGCTATTCTATCAAATTGAAACCAGGAGCTATACCATTTGCTATCACTTCCCCCAGACGTGTGCCGATTCCTCTTTTAAAGCAAACTAAAGCTGAATTAAAAAGAATGGTGGAAGAAAATGTTATCACACCTGTCTTAAAACCGACAGAATGGTGTGCACCGGTAGTAATCGTACCAAAAAGTGATGGTAATGTAAGGATCTGTGCAGACCTGATAGAACTCAACGAAAATGTTATGCGTGAGCTGCATCCATTACCCAAGGCAGAATACTCTTTAAATCTCTTGACTGGAGCCAAAATTTTTTCGAAACTGGCTGCTAATTCTGGTTTCTGGCAAATTCCTCTGGATAAAAAGTCATCCTATCTCACCACATTTATCACCCCATTTGGTAGGTTTAGATTCCAAAGATTGCCATTCGGTATCTCCTCTGCTCCAGAGCACTTCCAAAGAAGGATGTCTCAAATGTTAGAAGGTATACCTGGAACAATTTGTCACATGGATGATATTTTAATATGGGGATCTACTCAAGAAGAACATGACCAACGACTCACAGAAGTCTGCAAGAGATTAAAGAACTCTGGTATGACATTAAATGCAAAGAAATGTATTTTCTCTCAGACATCTATTAAATTTTTAGGTCATATAATAGATGGACAAGGAATTCACCCAGATCCTGATAAAATTGCTGCGATAGAAAATTATCAGCCGCCAACGAATAAAAAGGAACTGAAGCAACTATTGGGCATGGCTAACTATTTAGCAAGATTCGTTCCTAACTATTCGGATATACTTTTTCCTCTGACTTCTATGCTAAGCAATAAAGTGACTTTTGTGTGGGAAGCGCCACAAGAAGCAGCTTTTCAGAAATTGAAGAAAATACTATCGTCAGATCCTGTGCTAATGATCTTTGATCCAGGAAAAGAAACTACAGTTACCACAGATGCTTCATCGTATGGCTTAGGAGCTACAATTTTCCAAAAGCAAGCGGATGGAAGAAGATCGGTGCCTATGCATCTAGGACTTTGACCCCAACGGAAAATCGTTATGCACAAATTGAAAAGGAAGCCCTTGCTGTCGCGTGGGGATGCGAAAAATTTAGAGATTATCTGACAGGAATGCATTTTAAAATAGAGACAGACCACAAGCCTCTCATTCCAATATTTTCCATGAAAAACTTAGATGATTTGTCTCCACGATTACAGAGGATCAAGTTGCGAATGATGAAGTTTTATTATACAATTGTACATATTCCAGGAAAGGAATTGTTCGCAGCAGATGCATTGTCGAGAAACCCTCAGAAAGTTCCCTACAAAAGAGAAGAATTGGAAGCCGAAATTGATGCGTTCATTCAAATGATTACAAGTTCTCTTCCAGCATCATCTCGCAGATTAGATGAGCTAAGAGTTGCACAGCTGAAAGATGAGACTTGCCAGAAGCTTACTGATTATGTACTTAAAGGATGGCCGTCAAAGAAAGAAGTTGATACACTATGTGCACCATATTGGCAAAACCGTTATGAAATATCAATTGAAGATGGACTGTTGATGAGAGGCTGCAGAATCATCATTCCAAAGTCACATCAAGCTGAAATGCTGAATCAAATTCATGAAGGTCACCTGGGCATTACCAGATGTAGAGCTCGAGCCAGATGCTCTGTGTACTGGCCGTTAATAAGCAAAGTAATTGAAGAGAAAATAAAGAGTTGCACTGCATGTATACAAGAGTCAAGTAATCGCCATCAACCATTAATTCCAACTTCATTTCCAGAGAGACCTTGGGAAGTTTTAGGTCTTGATCTTTTTAAATACAAGAATTCATGGTAACTTCTGATTTCAGATTACTACTCTAGATACCCTGAAATTGACAGACTGACTTCTGCTGAAATTATAAATCATTGCAAATCAATCTTTTCACGTCATGGAATCCCAGATGTTGTCCGTTCAGACAACGGCTCACAATTTGATCTAGTAAAGACTGTAGAATTCAAGGATTTTGCAAAAAGTTATGGCTTTACACACATATCAATTAGCCCCAAATTTTCTCAAAGCAACGGGCTAATAGAAGCAGCAGTGAAAACAGTCAAAGCTCGCATAAAGAAATCTAGAGATCCTTATCTTGCATTAATGGCATATCGCGCAACTCCTTTAGAGAATGGTTTTAGCCCTTCGGAATTGCTTATGGATAGGAGAATCAACACTACCCTTCCTGTTGCTAAGACCCAACTACAGCCATACTCAGTGAACAAGAAAGTTCTCGAAACATCACGGTGTTAGAAATCTTGATGAATTAGATAGTCAGAACGTGTGGATTACTGATAGAAGGGTAACTGGGAAAGTTCTGCAAAAGACGCCTTACCCAAGATCATACCTAGTTCAGTCCGGCAAACGTGTTTACAGAAGGAACCGAAAGCACCTGATTCCCTCACCAGATTTTCATCCATAACCTGAGCCAGAGGACGACTCTGATGTCACGGGATACCAACACTCTCCTGCCGATGCCGATCCAGGATGTCCGCCTCTGATGTCATCACCCCAGTCTCCAAAGACTTACCCTGAAAGAGCTAGCTCATCTACAGAAGCATCTCATGATCCCTATGTGACCAGAAGTGGTAGGACTGTCCGACCTCCTGAGAGACTTGACCTTTAAATTGCAAAGGAAGGGAGATGTGCTATAAGCAAAGCCTGTGAACCGCGCTCTTAGCTGTAACTGTAGCGCGGTTTGTGTTTATGTTCAGAATCGAATGCTTGTAACGTGTGCGTCAATAAATGTCATTTGTGTTAAAAACTACCTAGTTACATAACGCCTGAACACGCACACAATACAGTTTATAAATCGTCAATTTGGCATCCGAAAAACTTTTAGCAGACGCGGCATCGAAGCGCGGTTCGTCGGCATCGTTTTGTTTTAGCTTGCATTGTTATTAGCTGTTTTAGGATGTCTCCGCCGGTTTTTTCGAGACCTTTAACCTTTTCTGAGTATAATAGTTTGCAATTGATTCTTGTGAAAATATCTAAAATCTTGGCTGAAGAAGTAATAGATGCCATTGATTCGGAAGTTAATAAACCCAAACGATTATGGGTTCGAAAATGGATAAAGAGAAGAAATCAACTTGGAGCGTCGAATCTGTTATTGAAGGAATTGGCTGTTGAGGACCCAGCAGAATGCAGACTTTTCCTCAGAATGACACCTGAATTATTTGAGGAGTTACTAATTCGTGTTTCCCCATACGTCCAAAGGCAAGACACACTGAAAAGGGAAGCTGTACCAGCCAGAACTAAGTTGCCCACGTAGATGGCCACATGATATTGTCTTATATCATAAAATTCGAAAAAGTAATATTGTACAATATTTTTCCCAATATTGAAACAGTGTAAAACGTGAGACTTTTTCAATACTGTACAATGTTTTTTTAATAATATTGGATAATATCATATAATACTGTATAATATTATACCGTATTAAATAATATTGTACTAAACTGAATAATATTATATAATATTGTATTGTCACATAATACTGTATAATATTATGTAATATAATAATATAGTGAATATTTTAAAAATACATTTTTGAAGCATAGAAAAATATTATTCACTTAATTGAACTTATGGGTAACACTTCGCGATTTTTTGAACACCTCCACTTACAGCGAGTTTTGAACCCGGGACCTTCTACACAACCAAGCATCTTACCACTGAGCCAGAGAGACTTGCAGTAGAAGGCGTACATGATGAAAATAAAATGTAGTTACAGAGTTTGGATCTCTACGAAATTTTATGTACATTCACAATAAATTCTGAATAGTCTTTTTAATTAAAAATTATCTTCTATCGTTACAATTTCGAGTTCAAAATGAAGTTAGAAGTCAAAGAGGAAGCAATTTTAGCTCTTTTATATCTAAATTTGCTGATTTAATAAATTAAGGCAATAAAGGTTTAAAAGTAATTATAATAATATGTTTGAAAGGTTTCAAAATAAATTTGAAATTTATTTATTCCTCTTTCAATGTATTAAGAGACGTCATTTATAATTAGAGTATTGATTGAAAATCACAACAAGATTCGCAACAAAAAATCACGAGCATATTTTTACGATGAGTTCTCATCGTATTTATAATATTATTCAGTATAGTACAATATTATTTAATACGGTATAATATTATACAGTATTATATGACATTATCCAATATTATGAAAAAAACATTGTACAGTATTGAAAAAGTCTTACGTTTTACACTGTTTCAATATTGGGAAAAATATTGTACAATATTACTTTTTCGAATTTTATGATATAAGACAATATCATGTGCTATGTGGGAATAACACTCTATTTTTTTCACAGAACAAATAGATAATCCAAATGTGAGAGCTGTTTCATGGTCAACTTCATTAGCTGAATCCGGCCCGCCCTTTATATACAATAAAACAAAATGACTATGTAAACATTATTATTCAAATGAACATTTTTTAAAATACTTTTTCACAAATATCATTCAATACTGTTTAATAAAGTGTTATTGTATTTTCATGCTGCCATCTGTTGAGCATAAAAATAACTTTACCTTAAAATATTGATCAATGCAGATTAATGTAAAAATCAAAATATCATGTGCATTGTATTGTATAGTATGATATAATATTCAGCATCTTAAAGAATAATTGTTCCAGTGGTGTTTTTGTAATAAAACCTCCAATCGAGTGATATCCTGAGTTAAAATTAAGATTTTTATAAATAAACATTGTTTTTATATTATTTGTGAAAATTTTTTATCTCGGAAATACTGATACA
>BGPR01048312.1:0-11581 GCA_013235015.1 Araneus ventricosus | reverse complement strand
AGAAAAATTATATAAAGTAGTGAGTCAAAACATGAAATAAGCGAAGTGATATAAACTCAGTAAAAGCATGAAACAAGCGAAGTTATATAAAGTGAGTAAAAACATGAAACTAACACAAAAGTTATGCTGCAATATGTTAGCGTTTGTGTACTTAAGGCTAGATATACGAATAAGGGTGAGTTATAATTTTTTAAAAATTTAATTATTTAATGTTCATATTTTTAAAAAATCGAATACAAGAAGTTTACCTTACGAAAACGAACCACAAGGACCGTTTAGACGTGTTCAGTTTTGTACTGATTTAATTCAGATTTATCTTAATTAGAAAATATTTTGCCATTAAACCTTTTCTAATATTATCATATTTATAATATTATTTCTAACATAACTGAAAATTAAATTATTTCAAATAATTAAATATTTATTGCTTTTAAAAATTTTGCCATGACTTTTTCAATTTCAAGAAAATAAATTCATTATTTGAAGAAAATGATTCGTTTGTTCAATTATTAATAAGCAAAATTCTCTTTTATAGAAAACGCTAAATAATTTCCTGAAATAATTTTCTTTGATATGAGGAATAAAATTACCTTTGTATTAACATTTTTTTGCCTCAAAAAATTAATGATTCTGTTGCATGTCAGCAGTTTTTCTGGAGAAGAAATTCTAATAATTTCGTATTAAAATGCATATTAAATGGAGAAATAGATTTAGAGGTAAGACTAAAATTTGCAGTTTTTCTCATTATAAAGTAATTCTTTAATTAGTAAACGATAGAAAAAATATGTGTTTGAGTTAACTTAATTACAAATAAAAATATTTCAATAAGAGCATATACATTAAAGTATTCTTATAAAATTATGACTAAGAAATATTCTATTTTCGATAATTCGCTATGAAAAATAATTTAACTTTAAAAAAATTTAATTAAAACATTTTAAATAAATACTATAGATCAAAGAAATATTTCTTTTAAACTCAGAAAGAAAATATTACTCATATTGATAAAGAAAATATTTTAAATTTTAAAAAATGACAATTATAAAAGCCTTCATCTCCTTAAAACTCGGAAGTTTGAATGCAGCTTTTAATAATTTATATATTTTGGCATTAAAATAAAACTTTAAAATTTACATGTAATCTCACTTTTATGTTTATTAAAATTTAATATGAAAAAGGGATAATTTTTTCTAGTGTTGTATTCAACGCACTGCCATTGAAATTAACTAAGATAAAACAAACGAACCAATTTTTCCGCCAGCAAAAAAAAAAATTAAAAAATTTCTGTTTCAAGAAAAAACTTAATGTCTGTTGCTGTATGAATTTCTTATTTAAAGTGTATAAAAGTTCTCGCTAATATAGTGCTCAATATGAAAAATTATAATTAATTAAATTAGTGTTACTACTACAACCGTCCATTAGTGTTATAATCAATTTTCTTTTACTAAAAAAATAATTTTCAGAAAAAAACCAATTTTAATTTTTTTTTACTATTGACCCTAATGCTTGTGTTGCCTTTAAGCAACATACCCAATATTGTTTTCTAAAATATTGGGAATGAGACTGGATCTCTAATGTCTGTTGCTGCCAATAGGATACATATTGAAAGTTTTATTAAATAAATTTACAATATATAGATAGCAGCTTGAGTACTGATGAAAAAATAAAAATAAATTGATGTTTTTTTACTTGCGACTGCAACTTTTTTGCTTTGTTTGTATACTTGAGAATATCATATTTTAGTTTACAATGCTGATGAAAATTCCTTATCCCTATTATTAGTTCTTAAAATTTATCTGTGTTTGACATTATCAAGGAATTTTCTTCTTAACTAAAGTCCAGTGTTGCCGATTGGTAAGAAACTGACTTTTATCACAAAACCATACTTAAAAACAAAACTGGGTTTTATAAAATATTCTTCCAATGTTCATTCTTAAAATGCATAATTCAAAAAATGAAAGTCAAAAAATATTTTTAAATTAATATTTAAAACACCGGGAATTTAAGGGTAATTTTGTAAATGATGGGTGTAATGGATTTTAGATTATAATATTATTATATCTTTTAAATGTAACAAAACATTTACAGCCATATTAATTCTTAGAAAATTTAAACTGAACCAAAATATCGGCATTAACTAATCTCAGTGTTTTCTGCAAAAATTTCATTTCTCTATTTCTCTGTTTCATTTCCCAAAACATTTATTATTATTTTTTTTGCAAAAGAATCGTATTTCTTATGTAACCACTCTTTCAAATAAGTTTTTTAATCTTTTGTGATTTTTCATTACCTTCTGCAAATATTTGTTTAATCTTCTTTTTCGGACAAATGTGGGTAATTTTATATCACATACAGTGAGATTTTAATTCAAATTTCAAAACATTAAAGTGAAAAAACTTTTTAATTTATATGAGAAATGTGCTTTCTTCATTTATTCGACTTCATAATGAAGCAGTTTTGAAAAAATGAAAGAAAAATAATTTATTTTCAAATCTTATATTGAACATTATTAAAATATCTGTTCGAATTATATATTCTTGGTAAATTGAATTACAAAAATCATAATCTATTTTTTAAATAAAAAAAATATATTATATATAACTTGAAGCAGTTTTTTTCTTTGTCTTTTAAGAAGGTTAATTCTGCCTAAATATCACAATTAAACATTATAAAACTTTCCGAATTGCGACAGTGATGAAGCACAAATATAAATTTGATTGGGAACTCTAACAAAGATTTTTGTCTGGAGGATTTCAAAATCATTCCCGGATTTCAATATCTGCAAATAAACAAAATGGAGAGGAATGCATTTTGTTTCTATAACAACCACAACTTGCAAGATTCTTCAAGTAAGTTTGGAAGTTTTCAAACATTTCCAGCGCCATAATTTTAAGCAAAAAATCAATATGCCATCTCTACTAATAAAAAAGGAGAATGTGTGTGCGTTGGCGCTTTACAGAGCAGACCGCTAGAAATAGAGCAACGAAATTTGGCATAAACATACCTTTGAGGGTGAGGATGTCCTCCTCGGAGCCGTTTTTTTGAAATTTTAATTAGAATTTTAATTAATTAAGAATTAATCTAAATTTTGGCGTTCTTTCTTAATAACTTTCGAATATATCACAGTAAAGTTTATTTTTACACCATCCGAAAATTTAAAAAATTATCTTTTCAATGATATCAATTAATTTGTCGTGCGATTTTTTTCTCTAATTTTACTAAGTTTAAAAATAAATTTAGCAAAATTTACAACAATACTTTTCATTGTTGCAACGCAGTCAGTTCAAACAGTTTTCATTGTTTAAACGAATATTTCATTGCGTCTTTCTCTTCCACTTTTGAAAGCTAGGATATCCTATTGAATATTATTACTTTCATATTTTATTTCATAAAAATTTTTGTGGAATCTGCAAACCAAGGTCTGCGAGATATTACGTATATTAAGAAATATATCCAGTAAGCTGAATTATTATGTTTTCATTTATTTTTCAGCATGTTTTAATCGAGTTAAAATTTCGCTGGCCATAAAATGTGCTGCACCAATTGAATGTTGAAATCAAATGCATATTTTGCAAGAGGAGTAAGAAAATGAAGATGGCTCCGAGAACTTCAAAATTAGTTGTCACATGGCATGGTCCGAATACCCTTCCGGGTAGGTTGTGTCGGGGTAAGTGTTAATAATGAAATAATAATGGCATGACCCGGGATATTAATGCAGATAATGAAAATAACAGGTGAAGGCCACCAAAAGAACATGGGTTAAATTTCTACCACAATCTTAAGTTTAAAATTACATTGTTAAGGGAACCGAAAACATTACATTATGCATAAAAGAATCAGGTGAAATTATATTCCCGGTGAACAAGCTGGTCGCCGAAGGCGGCTAGTAAAAAATAAAGAATGATGCATACGTAAGTTGTGTCAATAATTTATTAAAACTTAGCAAGTCCATTAAACAAGAAAAAATAATCTTAAAAATCAGCTTTGCACAAATGGGATCAGACAGAAATCGTGTTGTTTTGAATAAATAAAAATTGAAGCTCTATATTATACTGGGTTTTTTTAAAAATTTCTTTGGAAAGCAAATATTTAAAACAAGCATTCTGTGGAAGTCTTTAAACTTTTTACCTTCTTCAACCATTTTCCATATGAATAATTATGCATAATTTTCTTGATGATGCATTAAAAGTTTGAAAATATTTTGTATTTGCGGATGTTGGACTGAAAAGAGATCCAGGCATAAATTCCCATCGATCGCTGGGATCGTGTTTCTATTGAACTAAATTCGATTATGACTTTTTCGAATTTGTATTTTTAATTCGAAAAATGTATCTCTAATAATTTCCTCGGTAGTTGTTGAGGAATGGGCAATAATATCTATTTTTTTTGTAAATTCTATCGAGCTTAAGGTCTCCTTTGCCACTCTTCAGAACCCCTATCAGCACCTGCTTAGTCAGAGTCGGAATCAGTGTACTGCACGGAAATAATTTCAAAAGTGAGACTTTTCTGCAACGATATCACCACTCTTTTCTTTTAAGCCTCTCCGAGAAGGTCAGTGATTCATTTTAGAATGACGAATTTAAAATTAATGGGTATTAAAAGTATTAATTACGATAATGTTTACCTGTGCCTATCAGTCGCGGATTAACTTCAAGGTATCCGAATGGTTTAAAATCGTCGTTTTTGATGAAATTATCAAAAAACTTTTTATGGCATTATTTTGTAGCCTGTTTAACCAGCCTTCTAAAAATGTCTCACTTTTTACTCTACGTGAATTAGAAATGGAGTTACAGCTGTTCTATTACCGAACTGTAAGCATTATTTTATGTTGCATGAAAACTTTAAATGTGTTTTCTGAGAAATGATATTTTTCAGGAAAACTGTCGATCGTAACAATGATTTCTCAAATAGTTATTCAAGTATTGATATGAAATTTTCTGAGATTGTTTCCTGTGATATGCTTTTCCTCTAAAGACTAAAGTCAATTTTAAAATCAAATATTATTTTTAAGTGTTTAAATAGAAACGAAAAGCATTTTTATGAAAAATTACCAGTTTAATAACTATGTTCAGCTATATCTCAAAACCATTTTGAAGTACAAAATGTATTTTAGAGCATAACACAGATAACTGTCATAAAATCGTATTGCTACAAGGATTTATGTATATTTAGAATATGATTTTGTCTATGACTGTTACCGTAAGGTAAATATTTTAATCATTTTTCTTCAAATTTCTCAGTTTTTTTTAAAAAAATATTATTTTGAAAGCCTAATTTTACAATATTTCCAAAGTTTTGAAACATATACAGTTAAAAAATAACATAAAAATATATATACGTAATTTTGCAAAAAAATGTCTCCGAACAGAGTCGGATACCTTAATAAAGAACATATGTGTAGCCTATATGGAAAATTTTGAATTCGTTTTACACTCAAACATTTCAGAATTACATACAGTAATTAGATACAAAATAGTAATAGATTTTCATGGCTTAACCGAAAAAATCTTCATCCGAAACGGCTTTTTACCCTTTACCTGGGGTTGTACTGTAATTTCATATTTTTTAAAAATCTTTTATGATCATTTGTTTCTCTTTATCATTGTATTGAAGGTTTCAATCGTAATTTTTCTATTGCAGCTTCCTCTCTTTTTTGAAGCTCTCTTTCAAATTATTTTCAACTCGTTTTGGACTTATAAATAACCGGCATTTGGCTTTTATCCTCCTACAGCAGCTTTTCTATCTCCAGCGACAGAAGCCAACCTAAATAAAACTCGGTAACTATCTCCCAGCTGCGAAGGTGAGAGTGTCTCCATTGGAACAACTCAGCAGGCCGTGATGCCGTCCGCTCCTTTGTTTGGCTCGGACACTGGAGGAGGGTGTAACGAGGTGTCGCTGATCGTAAGTGACAGGTGTGGGAAGAGCTCATCCGCTGTCCAGTTCACTCTCCCAGGAACGGATCCGGCTCTTTGACAGCAGGTTTTCCGGAAAGAAAGTTGGCAGGAAGCGAAGCCCTCTCTCTTGGGCGAGGAGGAGAGCTGTACTTGCCCTGAAAATGGTAGAATTGCTTAACTTGTTGCGTTACTTTCAGTACAAATTACTGAAAGGCTTTAGCATTTCTTTACAGCATGGGACCTTGAACTATATGTTCCAACAACCACATGGTTCTGTCAACGAGGAAGAGAGAATTATGCGTGCTTACCCTGAAAATGGTAGAATTGCATAACTTGTTGCGTAATTTAGAGGACGAATTACTGAATAGCTTTAGCATTTCTTTAGAGCATGGGACCTTGAGCTATGTGTTGTAACAACCACATGGTTCTGTCAACGAGGAAGAGAGAATTATGCGTGTTTACCCTGAAAATGGTAGAATTGCTTAACTTGTTGCGTAATTTAGAGGACGAATTACTGAATAGCTTTAGCATTTCTTTAGAGCATGGGACCTTGAACTATATGTTCCAACAACCACATGGTTCTGTCAACGAGGAAGAGAGAATTATGCGTATTTACCCTGAAAATGGTAGAATTGCATAACTTGTTGCGTAATTTAGAGGACGAATTACTGAATAGCTTTATCATTTCTTTAGAACATGGGACCTTGAACTATGTGTTGTAACAACCAAATGGTTCTGTCAACAAGGAAGACAGAATTATGCGTGTTTACCCTAAAAATGGTAGAATTGTTTAACTTGTTGTGTAATTTAGAGGACGAATTACTGAATAGCTTTATCATTTCCTTAGAGCATGGGACCTTGAACTATGTGTTATAACAACCACATGGTTCTGTCATTGAGGAAGACATAATTATGGGTGTTTACCCTGAAAATGTTAGAATTGCTTAACTTTTTGCGTAACGTTCAGTGCGAATTACTGAAAGGCTTTAGCATTTCTTTAGAACATGGGATCTTGAACTATATGTTGTAACAACCACATGGTTCTGTGAACGAGGAAGACAGAATTATGAGTGTTTTCTCTGAAAATGGTAGAATTGCTTATCTTGTTGCGTGATTTAGAGGAAGAATTACTGAATAGCTTTAGCACTTCTTTAGAGCATGGGACCTTAATCTACGCACTGCTGCGACCATTCGGTACCAAAGGACATATTTTCGATTCAGAAAACTGTTTATATTATTGGATTCTTCCTGATTCTGTAAGCATTAGTTATGAAATAATGTTCAGCTTATCTTCTAGGTTTGAATTGCTCAAAAGTTGTTTTTTTTCGTTTTTCAGATCAAATAACCTTTAAACTTGTGTAGTGGAAAGGAATTGTGTCGCAGAGGAAAAATTTGGGAAGAAACAATTTTTCTCATCTTTAGATTATGTCAGATTATGTTACATTACTATCAAATAAGTTTCAGATAATCTTCTTAATGTGAATTACTGAACACTATTCTTATTGACACTTTGCTAATACATTGAATTTACCATTGGAAAACGGTCATTTTGATCGGTTACGGTATGAATAGTGTTAAAGTTTTTTTTATATTTCATTAGAGAATGGAAGCTTTAACTATGTGTTGTGACAATCAATTGAGTCGCAATGAAAAATCTTAGGATTAGCAATTTTTCTTCTCTTTGGACCGTGTCAGATTCTGTGACATTAGCTATCAAATAAATTTCAGGTAATCTTCTACATTTGAAGCACTTAAAAGTTTTTCTATTGTTTTAGAAAATGGAATATTAAAATATGTGTTGTGATTGGTCATAAGGAAAAACTTGGATTGTGTCAGATTATGTAACATTAGCTGTCAAGTAAAAGTCAGGCAATCTTCTTAATTTCTTTCATCTCATTGAAATTCTTGAATTGAATGCATTAAATTATGTTTCCTTATATCTACTATATTTCTTATGATTTAAAGTTTCTATTCTTTCTTTCAGTATATTTTTTCTTATAGTTTCTTACAGTATATTGATCAGTACATTTGGAGTTTCGTAAAATGTTTTTGACTGAGAAGGTGGCACAGATTCAAAATATTTAAGAACTACTGATTGAAAATAATAAAATAAAGATATATTTTCTTCGATAAGAGAAAAGAATAAAATGGGCTCGTATTAAAATACAATAAGGAAAATTTCAGAATCTCATAAAAATATATCTTGTTCGAAAGAATTGGAGAATTCCACAAACGAAAAGGAAGAAGTCTCACTAGAAATGACCTTTAAATAAGTAACAAAGAATTATTTAAAGCATTAAAAAATTACGGTATGGAAATGCATGCATTATAATGGTATCAAAAAATATAAATTTAAATATTAAGAGTTATACGCAATGATTAAATAGATATTAATTATCTAGTAGCGAATAGCTACTGAATCATTCAACAGATATGTAGAAACACATCCGTGATCAATTTGCAGCATTTTTAAACTTATAAATGAAAACTAATTCTGTCATCGAAGTTTTAATTAGATTAAAAAATTGTGCGGAGTTAATAAACATAAACAAGAATGTACAGTTATTTTTTAAGTTCTTAGTTAAATCAAAATGACTGAACTTTCCCATAATAAAATGTGTTATTTCAATAGATATTAGAGACATTTTTTTCATGGTTTAAGCACTTTAATTCAAGCTATTAATTTTCTGCTATTTTTCACTTTCCGCGACAGAAAATTTATATAAATAATTTACAGAAACAAGTATAAGGTTAAAAATTCTGATACAAATAGTGTTCGATGTTAGAACTGGAATGACTGATCGCATCACATTTAAAGTTATAAGTTGCTTATATTTTGCATAAAGTTATTTATATATTAAGCTCGGTGAATATTTATATCCATACATTGCCGATCAAAGAAAATATTTCTATTTATAAATCCTCACTTCCCGGACTAAAAGAGTTACGCTCGAAATAGTTTATTTTGCAACCGAATCCAGGACAAATATTAGCTTCACCTGAGGAAGTTTCTTATTAAACTCTCTATCAAGCATTCAAAGCACAGAGCTCTCTCTTCAATGGAAACTAAGCGGTGTTTCAGTTCGCGGTTTTGGTTTCAAGCTCAAATCCAATTTTCTTTTAGATTACGGGGTGGATAAAAGCAAATATTTAACTCGACGTCAAAGAATAACAAAGTTAAATATTTGTCTTTGGAGAGATTTTTTACGCATATTTCTATTCAGTTTCTTTTAATTATTTACCTCACTTTTTGGACAACATTTGCATGGGAGCGAGGCAGATGCTTGAACTTTACATCGAATGATTTATTCCAGTATAAGGTAAGGTCAAATATTTTATGATTTATCGAATCTCTGATTTTTAAACACCAGATTTTTTATAGACCATTAGAGAACGTCCTCATAAAAATAAGATAGCATTTCAAACGAGTATATTTTCCTTTTGTAAGAAATTTATTATTTATAAGTATTTTGTTTATTTTGACTTTTGATGTTAAAACGATTCTTTTTTCTTTAATTGGCTGTTCTTGCATTGGATTTTATTATGCAGTTCTACAAATGCACGGATAATGCATTTAATTGCTTAATTAAATGCAATTAATGAAAAATTGCTTAAAAGAAGAAAAAATATGAAAAGAAATTACATTTTGCATCAATAAATCGGTTGGATTCATTATTTATCTATATCTAGGTTTGTATCTCTTAAGAATGTGAAAAATATCTTCGAATGCAAAAATTGAGCTGAGGAGGTTGTACAACCAGTTCCTTTTGAATGTCTTTCTAAGAATTTCTGTTTGAATTGTTTGATAAGAAGATTATATAAAAACATGCGTTATGTTCAGGAAATATTATTTATTTGAAAACGTTTAAGAAGATCTAGGATAAATATCATGCAAAAAAATATGAACTATACAATGTTACAAGATGTAATATTTGAATCATTCACATATTTACATTTTAAAAATTAATGTTGAATAATTTAATTAGATTATTAATTAATTATTAATAATTAGATTATTAATATAGATTATTAATAAAATAATCTACGTATTGCATTTTTAACTTGAAAAAGATAAGGTTTTAAATAAGAATTTAATTAAATAAATATATGTGATTCATTAATATTAGTTAAAAATTTAAGCTCAAAATTAACTTTTAGCAATCTTTTCCGGCGTTCACTTGACTCCTCTACATCGATTTCAGGAGCTACTGTTAAAAATAAAATCCTCGTAATGTAGAGTGAAAACAATTAAAACAGTTTGAATTTTTATTGTTAAACCAAAATACTGTTTATATTCAAGTAGATTCATTTTTATTTAACAAAAGTATCTTCGTAACTATTTACATGTTTAAGAAAGTATCACCAATATTTAGTTTTAATATATACTGTTTTTGAAATACTGATGCTACTTTAAAAAATATCCGAATCCAATTAACTTATTAAAGCGAGAAAACATTGAATACTTGTCCACAAGAAATTTCCTAATTAGTATAATAAAAATACAGATTTAAAAATTGATTACCACATAATCACACGTGACAACTCAACGCCTATTTCATCCACTATTGGATGGGGTAGCTAGGATTAACTTAAAACGTTAAAACAAAACTGGTACCCAATGTTAAAATTTAAACTAATATATATATTGAACAATTAATTAATTAATTCTGGGTACTGAAATAACACGATAATAAGCAATTCAAGATACACTAATATAATTCACCTACCTTTTCAGACCTGAAAAACCTAGCTACTATTAAAAGTCAATTTGCATATAGTGGTAGTACAATGTTAGTTGTGAAAACAAATTAGAGATTTTAAAACAGAATCAAAACCTATGAATTTAAACCTTTTTATTTTAGAACAGTTTAAATTAAATCACTTTAATCACTGCCGCAAGTTATACATATACAAGATGATGCACATGTTTAGAAAATGTAATAACCAAAATAAAAATATGTAGCTACACATATTACAAAGCGCTGCAGGCTTTAAAAAAATATAGTAATGAGGATACTAGGTAGAAACAACAAATTTAAGGAACATGTTGATTCTGCAGAAAAATAATTGTGGTACATTTACAAAGCACATCTCAGTCTTTGTTTGCTTGTGAAATAATTACCAAAACACACGTTGTATGAAAAATTCGGAGAATTGGCAATATCAAAAATTATGTTATCAGCACTGAGGTAATTCAGTCGCATTATTGGTACACTAACAAGTTTCCTTGCACATTTCCATCAACACACTGTTAACGTAAATAATTTTTGCAGAGCAGGCTATTGAAGAATTTGCACCCTGTTCATTTCTAGTGCAGGGCTTGAGTATTCAGTGCACTCTAGCTACTGATTTGTATATCGGAAATTTTAGCACCAAAAGCTGTCACAATTTCCTCCATTTCTCACATGAATAAAGTTGAAAATATAAAACTTTTAGATGATACCATTCACAACTTGAAGATTTTAAACTCGCAGAATCTAGAAGATTTCTAATTTGCAGAATCCAACATTACATCACCACACAAAAAAACTTGTAGTAGAATAGAAATCTTTCATCTTAAACTTCAACGGAAAAAAATATATAAAAAAACAAGCTCCCTGAAGGCGTAAAGGCCCCCAGAAGCCTAAAAATGGCCCAGGAACCCGCAGCTGCAAATACACCTCACTCGTTCAGAGAAGCACAACAAA
>BGPR01048311.1:0-11582 GCA_013235015.1 Araneus ventricosus | reverse complement strand
ACCGCCAAATTGGCGTTAATACGTAAGTACAAAAACCGCCAAATTGGCGTTAATACGTAAGTACCTAATTTTCCTTTAAAATTTATCAAAAACTCAAAGATTGCAATACATAGAAAATATCAGTACGTCGTTCATAATGCCAGAAAGCCATAGATTGTGTTCATGCTTACAGAAGTAAGTTTTTCATTGTTTCCATTTTGAATTTTATTTCTTTATATCGAAACCATCATCTCAAATGCAAATGCTCAACAATAATATTGCCACTAATAGCCAAAGACATCCGCTAGGAAGGAATTAAAAGATTAACTCGTTTCTTTGTGACAAAATAGCAATCATAGACTCAACATCCTTCTTGATAAAATGACTTAACAGTAAATATATGAAATATAGTATAGTGGCATAGTTTTTATTTCAGATATTATATGCTGTGTTACATATTTTAGATCATTTTACAGATTTGTGTAATTAGTTTTAACAAAAAATACTGATATAGAAATTGAATTACTTAGGTTCCCTTTATCAGGTAGCAGAAACTTATTCATATCAATAATGAGAGTAATAATACCAAACTATAAATAACAGCGGTTTATGTAGCTTATCTTCAACTGAAACCGACGTACTTCATTTTTAAAGATTTCGTTAAAGACATTCATTACTTAATAAATAAAATTCATTCTTAAAATATTCTAAAAACAATATTCCTCTTCTATAGAATTTCGTGATTTCGTAAGAATGCACTTCAAAGCAACGCAATCGAAAATTGCTCGCTTTCTAGTTACAATTTTTAATAAAAATAGAATATTTCTGAATTATTCAAAACTAAACCGAAGAATGAATAACTGATTATTAAAGGAAAATAGCATCTTATACTGATAGTTTAATTTTAAAAAAAATATAAAAAACATTACGGTCAATCAGCACGTTAAACAGGAAGCGTCTGTTTTATTTAAAACTAAAGTCCTACATTCTGAAACCAATTAAGAACATCAAAGACCAGTTTAGCTTATAAGCATTTATATAGAAAGAAATATCTTAATATGTGAAAACTTCGGATTAAAAGCTCATTAAAATTCCAAAGATGCATCCATGAGTAATATGGAAGGATCATGGAATGAATACTATAGCTGAGGAGCATCGTCATTTAAGCACTAGTTTCGAAATTTGTAATTCATACACGTTTCCTGAGTAACGCTAGAATTTTTAATGAGTTCTAATTTTTAAAGGAGCCGCACCGAAGTTGTTGCGGTTGCATTTTTAATGTGGCTGCATGCAAGTAAAATGGAATGAGTAAATGACTAACTGTAGAGTGATGAAAGATGAGTAAATAAGGATTTGTAGAATAATGATCGCTGGGTAAATGGGCATTTGTAGGTATAAAAGTATTAGAAATCAAATTCCTAAGACTAAAAATAAATTAATTTTGAAAGAGGTCTAATCAACATTAATAAATCAGCACATATTCTATTCAAGTGAATATTTGTAATATGAACGGTTACAATTGATAAAATTCAGCAAAATTAAATTAAATATTAATTGAAATTAAAATAAAATAAAAACTATTTTTTGCATTAAATAGAAAGGCGCATATGCAGCTACTTCTACTGAAATACAAAAACAAATTATAGAAAAAACATAAATTGGAATTAAAAAGAAAAATAAATAAAAGAAACAGAAAAAGGAAACAATAATAATAATGATAACAATACGCCTTTTTGCGCACTCAACGCATAATGTTTGTAATATGAAGATGTATTCACTTGCAAAATATTTGCAAATTCACTTGCAAATAATAATTTTGCAAGTTAATTTGAATAATGAAGATGCAATTAAATATTTGTTGAATGTTGAACAAAGAGTAAATGATCTGTCGAACAATGAAGTTGAGTAAATGAGCATTTGTAGGCAAAACAATCTCAGAAATGAAATTTTTAACACCATAAAAATTATAATTACGAAAGTGGTCTAATCAATAAGCTAAATAGAAACTATAGTTTACAGAGCCAGATTTCCTATAAGTCCAACCTAGGCCATGGCCTAGAGCGCAGCTGTCGGGGGAGCATAAACAGAAGAAATAACCAAATGTTTACAAATTTTTAAGTAGTATTTTGGAAACAGCATTGAAAATGATACTTTTTAAATTTACATTCGTTGCATTAAATATATTGAGCGATTCATTTCCTTTTGTCTTCTGTAGTCTTATCGTCTCTTGCCCTTGAGCTAATTTGCATTGAAATGGAGTTAATAAATTATGTCCACTTCAATTGTCCTTCAAGCCTATACACGAATAAAAGCGGAGAAAAGAATTTTAGACAATTATTTTAGACAATTTCAAGAACTTCGATGGAGCATCTTTGTTGATGATAATGTTATTTCATCAGTCGTGCAATATGGAATTAAAAATTTAATGTAAGTCCAAAAAAAGTTATATTAATTGCTTATATGTTTCACAAATAAACAATTGTATAATTAATTGAAAATTGTAAACATTAACTTTCTTGAGAGGGGGCGCAGAATATGCTTTGACCTTGGGCGTAGAAATGTGTAAATCCGACCCTGGTAGCTTTCCCGCATTGCTTTTGCTCTTATTATTATTACAATCAAAAGCCCGGCCGCGTCGATCTGTTATGGTATCGGCTTTCTGGTTAACAAATCCCGAATTCGATCTACCAAAGTTTTAATATGTATTTAGTCAAGAAGGCGTTAAAACCGTCATGGTCGTAAGTCCTCTTGTGTTTATGGCGTTGAAGTTTACAGTTAAGTGGTGGCTTGGATAGTGTCGGAAGTTCAAAATTTCGAGATCCGTCTTTAAATAACCCTCATGTAATTTTAAAACAAAACTTTTATCTAACATACTAAGAGATGATGTTTGAAAAGTTGAAAATTTATATACTAAGTTAACAGATTGTAAATCTAGTTTTGTTACATTAATGTCCCTTCTTGAAGCACAACCAGGCCCATTTGGTGTCAGGCCTCGTAGTTTTCAGCCGTTGACAGATGAAGAGGACGGCATCTGAGCAGGCATGCCTCTTTTCAAATTCGCCAGCTATATACCAGTGTGAAGGAGGTCGAAATATTTGATTTTATATTTATCAGGTCCACATACACGGCTATTTTTGTCGGAATTGGATTTCCAACCTCGATTCCTCCAATCTTGAAGAAAAGACCTTATTCTAATCCATCAGGGTTCTAATTACACTGTTAAATTGACTAATAAAGTAATTGCACCAAATGTGTATCTTTAAATATCAACTGAAGATGCATGACTCAATCCTATTTTATAATCACTCTACGCATTTCTCTAAACTTCTACACTAAACTGTAGCAAGAATACTAATGAGAAAAAAAATGACAGGAATTCTGTCTTTTTCAAACAGCCGCTGATGTTAAAGGCGTAGGACTATTTTACTCGCGTGACTCTTTTGTTTCTCGAAGTTTCTTGGTTTCTTTTTGTTACTCACGATTCTCTTGTTTCTCGAAGCTTCTCGGATTCTGTTTGTTACTCGCGATACTCATTTGTTCCTCGAAGTTACTCGCGATACTCTTGCTTCTCGAAGTTACTCGTGATTCTCTTCTATTTCTCGAAGGTTTTTTTGTGTAACTTCTGTTGTTACCCTTTATTTCTAAAACAAGACATTGGTTATTTTTTTAACATATGCAGTTACCGAGATATAGAGAATAGCATCACCAATTCCTGCGTCTTTTTGCTCAAATTTGCGACTCAGTAGTCGCTGAACTACAATTCCGATTTTCAATTTTTTTTGTAACTTCTGTTGTTGCCCTTTATCTCTAAAACGAGACATTAGTTATATTTCTAACATATGTAGTTACCGAGATATAGAGGATCTCCCATACAAAGTTTTTTGCGGCGTTTTGGCGCGTGAATCAATTTCCTTCCTGAGACCCCAATGGGAGGAACGTAGTCCTACGTTAAAATACACAAACATTGCACAATCAAATTTTCGCAGTGAAATTTACTCCCGCTTCAAAATAAATCAAGTGTATTCCGCTCTTAAACATACCTTTTCCTTGCTAAACAAAGGAAAAGTGACATTATTCATTCATTATAAAACTTGAAGTGATATTCTTGTGGATATTAATAAGGAACAAAATGCGCACGTTCCTCTGTTTAATAATTCACGATTTCCGTCGTCGACGATGTGCTACGAATAATACAGTTACACTGCGTCGTATTGTTTAAACTTCCTTGAATAATTTAGTGATCTGAGAAAGACTGATTTTTGTAGTGATAATCTTACAGCAAATCTGAGAAAAGGGATTGTTTTAACATAAAATATGTTTTATAATTTGATCATAGGGAATATAAGGCAGATGAAAGCATAAACAGGCAAATAAAAACCACGTAACTGCCATATTCAAATACCAAAAAATGGGGGAAATAAAGATTTTTTTGTAGTCTTCATAAAGTCCGATGATTCGAAATTAATTATTTATCGACATAAGGACTTAAGGCCAAAATCATTTTTTTAATTTTTGAACTCATCAATATGAAATTTTGCAGGTATTAATAACAGCACTACATAAGCTAACACACAAAATTTCATTGCAATATATTTATTTAATTCTGAGTTATGGGTATAAATGTAATTTTCATTAGCAATTAATGGCTTTTATAATAAATGTTTCAGGCTCTCCAAACTGAATCGAAATCATTCTAATGTTTTTTAATTAGTTACTCTAATCGATTTCAAAGAAAAATTGGGATTGATTTTCATGTTTTCGAAAGGAATTTCAAAATGAAGACACATAGTAATCTATTGATTTCTGAAAAAATATGCCCAACATTTGATATGGAAGAAAATATATACAGTTTAATAACAAAATAACTTCTATTTGAATGCCAAAATTTCTTCTCCATATATGTTTTTATACTTATATAAAATGTCATGAAATTTGAACAAAAATTGAAGTGCCTGGGACATTTATCATAAAGGCGATTAATTGTTATTAAAAATTACATTTATACCCATAACTAAGAAGTAAATAAATATAATGCAGTAAAATTTCGTCTGTTGTCTTATATTGTGTTCCTGTTAATGCCTGTGCAAAATTTTAAATTATTTAGTGGAAAATTTAAAAAATGATTTTGAAGTTTCCGGGTCGGCTTAACACCACAGCATACCCCGAACTCGGAGCCAGGACGGCTACTTGTAGGTTGGTTGGGTATGCGTGATACTTTATTGAAAAAGCCAGAGCAAAAAAAAAAACAATTTATATATAAGGATACAAAAAAGAGGACTTTTAGAACAAAAGAATATAATATTTAGTAATTTAACCGTTACTTCTTTCAAGTCTTTGTGTGGTTGAATTTGAGAGGGTGGTGCCTTATGTATGGGAGAAGAGAGAAGATGAGTACCTAGGGTTAATTGAGTCTGTAGCTAGTTGTCGTCACCATCTTTTGGAAAAAAAGAGTGTTTCGTTTTCCGCGATGAAGTAGATGAGTTTTCTTATTTTCGCCCTAGAATTGTTGTTGTTCACAACTCTTTTCCACTAAAGTGGTTCTAGGTCAGCTGACGGTTTTGTTAGGTGGTATGAGGTTGCAAACAGGCAGCTTGTAGCATAGTGTAAAGGGTTTCCCAGGTTTCCGCAGCCACAGGAATCGCTGTTTCTGATGTTGAATCGTTTAAGATATGTCGGAAAAGGGCCGTGGCCCGTGACGAACATTATTTCGGGCCTTTGCGATGGAGTAGCGACATAAGGACTAGAGAATTCCAGGTTCTACGTCCGATTCTGTCAAAAACCCGGCATTTATGTGGGACTAATTTGGCGAAGAAGTTCGCAGAGGCGGTAGCAGTTCAGTGTCGTCGTCATTATCTGACCATGGTTCAAAGGAGTCCCGTCCCTAAAAATCACTATTGTAGCTTTAAAAATGGGACGGTAACACAATCAAAATTAAAATCTCGGGGCACAATATATGTAAGCCTGTGTGGCGTAACTGTTTGAAATATGGGATTGTCGGCTCAGGTGCGACGTCGGAAACTGATCGCGGTTTAAAATGATGAGGAATGTTTCTAGTTTAGTTTATTTTAGCTATGCTAACGTTATTTTGGGACAGATCTCGTAAGGTTTAAGCGTAGTCAGATGACGAGGGCAACACTTGAAGCTGTAGCCAGTGGGAAGACATTTTCCCCCGCTTACATGGCGGTTATTCTTTGGAATCAGTTTCGAACTTGGAGCACTCCAATCCTAAAATTTAGACCTCACAATCAGGGCTCTTAGCCTCTGAAGAATATCTCGAATCTCGCGTTAAAATAGGACCATCATATAATAACAAATCTTTTTTAATACTTCCGATTAAATCAACGCCACTCTTCAAACTGATTTGATTTCTTAAAGTATTAACAAGTCGTTAAATCTATAATCACAGAAGTGTTAATAAAAAAAATCCCATATCTTGTCGTTGATCTCATCTCATGATAACTTGCTTTTTTACATTAATCATAAAGCAGATTTTTTAAATTGTAAAATACGAAGTTATCTACATGGGTTAATTACAAAAGATTTCAGTTCATATTTCTGTAGGAATATATTAGTAGAGATTACCTCAAAACAATTATATGTTCTTGCCCGGAGAAAAATTACGCTTCCGAATAAAAATGAAATAATCAATGCCTTGAAAACTTCTGAAGCATTTTCAAATACTTCGTAATTCGTCCATAATTGAAAACCAATACAAGAAGATCCATGCCATCCATCAGAAGAAAAGAATTCAGAAGTTTCTTACAGAAGATGCCGAGATCAATTTTAAGGTATCCGACTAGGTTGAAAAAGCGCGCGATTTTCGAAAAAAAAATTCAAAACATTTTATGATCTAAGAATAAAGCGACAACTTTTAAGATTCTAAAACAGTCTTTGTTTTTATTCTTATTCCTTGATATTTATTTGAACTAATGTGTTATTACATTTTTTAAATACGTTTTCTGTAAAATGAAAATTTCACTAAAATTGGACCACGAAAAATGTGATATCTCCAAAACAATTCATTAAAATTCATTGAAATTTGATACACACGTGTAAAACATCTTTGAGGGTGTAATAGACAGCAGATTTTATGATGCTTTATTTAGTCATGTTCTGAAGGCACTTTCAGTTCGAAACATAAGATAATTTTGGAGAAAAATCAATGACGCCAACTTTCATAAAATATTTATTTATTAAAATAAATTTTATCTTGCGGTCTAGTACATTCTAGATAGTTTGAGGAGGATGCATGCGAAATTAAACTTCAATATGCCCCCTATTTTTCAATTATGCTGTTTTTCTTAACATTTATAAAAAATAATATTTTATAATAATAATAATAATTATATATAAAAATAATTACAAAATAATATTTTTTAAAAATATTATTTTCAAAAATTACTGATGATATATGAATTTTTATTTCAAATTGTGACCATTTAAGCCTATTTTTGTTATTTAGCTCAATAAGTCTTTTTTGTGAATACTTTTATTAAAATTTTCTCTCCGAACCAATTCGGGTACCTTAATGCAACGAATGAATTCCAGTTTTTAAGGGAACAAACGATATCATAACATTTTTTCTTTTCTATTGAGATTTGCTATTTTATTAAACAATTATGTTAGCTTCACATACAATAGCTCAAATTCCTTTTCAGCTTATCAAACTTTAACAATGGCTACTTTTATGGAAAGCCAAAAAATTCTTTCTTCTTGCTCATAAAATGAAAATAATTTCATAACCGTATGCGTAAATTCGTAACATTTGGATTCTTGTCACCGTTTCGCAGACATTCTCTTAGATTCAATGACACATCTTCAAATCCCACAATTTCTCACCCTTTGTGAAAACTACCGAAAATCTTGTGCCTTTTAACAGCTGTAAAAATATACATTTCTTCCGAAAGGAAACACACACATTAACAATATTGTTGAGAAAAAATAAAGCACGTCAAGGGAACCGAGTATATATAGCGCAAGATAAAGATATCTATCCCATGGGGATGTTGAGTATACTGAATCCTTCAGAGATTCTCAAAGCAAGCAGAAAGAAAGGTGTTGAAAACGTATTCCTGCCATCTTTCTTCGGAACCAAAACGGAACTATGAGCATAAAATATACATACTTGCAAAATCCATCCTATTTCTCTTTAAGATTTGAAGAAAAAATTTCTAATAACCATATAATAAACTAAACGCACTTCCTGGACTGGTAAGTATACTTCCAATTGTTGATTTTACGCCCCTGATTTTAAAAAATTCTTGCATTATTTGCCGCAATATTGAATAAATTACTTTGGATTTGTCCATACTTTGAATCAAATGTCTCGAACCCGTCTCAACTTTGAATAGAATGTCTCAAATCCGTCTCAATTTTGAATAAATTATCTCGAATCCGTCTCAATTTTGAATAAAATGTTCCGAATTTGTCTCGATTTTGAATGAAGTCTTTCGAATTACATCGTTTATTTTCTATCAAAAAAATAGTTTACATTAAAATTTTTAAAAAAACATATTTTCATTTAATATTTAAACGTTAGCTTCAGAAGAACGCTTCTCCCAACTTTTATTGGCCGCGATGGCCTAGTGGTAAGGTCTCGGCTTTGGGGCCGAAGGGTTCCAGGTTCGAGACCCGATTCCACTGAAGATCCGCCGTGTATGGGGCCTGTTGGACGCTAAATCATACGTAGTGGTCGAACGTCCTCCCGCTGGTTTGGCTTGGAAGTTTGGAGAGGGGGTGCCATCTCAGGTGTCGTCCTCGTCATCTGACCGAGGTTCAAAATTACGAGGTCCGTCCCAAAATAGCCCTCGTGTTGCTTCAAAACGGGACGTTAATATAACTAAACTAAACCCAACTTTTATTATACAAAGAAAACAGTTACTCAATTTTAGTGATTAATGTCAGCTCCCTACATAAATGGATTCAATTCATGCTCGGGTAACACATGTAAAGTTGCTGGTTGGAATACTTTGAATCTCTTGCAAGTGGAAAATAAAGACAAGATGTCACGACACAACGTAATGCAATATACTTTTAGATGCTAGACAGTGGCGGCTCGTCCATAAGAGCTGCAGAGCTGCAGTCCCCCCCTGAAATTATTTTAAAAGATTGTACTTTCGTTTTTATTCTAATTGGCTTACTTTTCCACTTTGAGAATTCAGTGATCAACGAAAATGGCAAAAAAGTAATAAAAATATGTGGTACTTACGTATGAACGCCACCGAAGCTACAGATTTGGCGGTTTTTAAGTGCCGCCAATTTGGAGGTTTTTGTACTTACGTATTAACGCCAATTTGGCGGTTTTTGTAAACAAGATTGCTCTTTATTGGCGCATTACCGCCAATCTGTAGCCTCGGTGGCGTTAATACGTAAGTATCAAATATGTGAAAAGAAGACGGAAAATCAATCAAGAATTAAGAGAGAGACAGACCAGAACTACATCAAGGTTTGCCCCTCCTACGGATCCGATATTAACGCAAAGAGCAATGCGAAGCGGGAGAAAAGCAACCCTTTCTCCGCTTGAAATTGCATTCATTTGAGCTGCATTTTTTTCAGCTCTCGCCTAGCATTCCACATTTGGTTCTTTTTTGCTTTTTCTTAGTAGTACAGTTGGTTTTTTTAATCCAATTCTGGAGGAGTTGTAATTTTTTGCTTCTTTATGTTTTTTCGGTGCTGATTACGATTATGAGGTTTGCCACCAATAATTATTGTTAAAATTTTAGTTATAGCCAAAAAACATTAAAAAAAGATTTTCCTCCAGTTTTTTGCTTATAACTCAAAAACTATCAATTTTTAGTATATCATCATTATATATCAAAATAATTAGCACAACATTTCCTACAACTTAGGTCTATAAAAGTTATGTAGCACTGCTTGTTTCTGAGCTGACGAGCCGCCACTGATGCTAGATAGGCGGTTGGCTTCTTTTGAGTGGAGGGGAGGTTCTCAGATCGGTTAGAAGATAAGCGCGGTAGGGGAGTTCAATTATCCTTGCCAACCACAGCCCATTTCCGTGCGCCTTAAGGGAAGGTTATAGTAGGGGATGGTGGGGTAAATGACTACCCAGATTGGGAGAGTCCAATTCATGCTGCTTCCTCCCCAAAAGACCCGGTTTTAAAGGAGCTAGAAGAAAAAAGTCGCCTCGGGATTAAAGAGTTAATTCTTTGGAATATCATTTGATTCCGTGAGTAAACTCATGCTATCATTAATCCAAATTTTTGAGTAACCGAACGTTCCGGATTACTGGGAATGTCTCAGTTTTTTACTGACTATCCGGGTTGACACTACCTTCAGAACATCCAGAGTGGCCTGGCTTGATGTTCGGGAAATGAGATCACTTTAAATACAACTAGATATTTAAAAAGAATGATCGAAATTTTTTGACTTCCGCATCTCTAAAATTATGGAGCATTGTTCCAAAATATTGCATTGTTCGATACATCTTTCACTGAAGTTACTTACTTAACTTTTACTTTGAAGTTACCGCTTTTCTACCCTTTCTAATTCACCCAACTGAAGCAAAACTTCTGATTATTCGAAATTTTTATTGGAACCTTTTGGACATGTAAATAAAATTTTTGAGAGAATATATCAAGAAATTATTTTCAGTTCACTCGCTGGATCAGAAATAAAGAAACCAGCAATATTGCTCTTTTTTTCAAACAGTTCATTAAATTTTTAAAAAAGAAATCCGTTTCTGTTTATTTAATAAGCTATTTATTTAATTTCATGCGTGTTTACTCTCGATAGGAATACTGTACCGACGGATAACCATTACGCACTTCATTTAAAATCTAAAGTTATTAAATAATCTGAATGATAACATAAAATCCAAATACAATAAAAGATAAAATGTATTTTACTACGATTCAGTGACATTCTACAGAAATTTCATTTAAAAATTATGTTAATTTATTATGTGGCATATTAACCCTTTCAAAGGCCATTTTTTTCTAGTAGTGGTATAATAAAATAACTTTGGAAGTGAGATTAATTTAAGAAAGAAATTCATTTAGCTTATTGGATGGCAATATTTTTTATTAATTAATTTTATTAATTAATTACCAAGTCAAAACATTTCGTTATGGTTTCAGATAAGAAATTGGAACATCTAGGTTTATATTTCATTGAAAAATCTGATGAAAACTTACAGCAACCTTAAAAATTGCGTTTAAAAATCCATGAATTTGGTGGCAAGTATACTTGCCACGGTCTTAGGAAAGGTTAAAGTCAAGCATTGTCATATATATCCATAATAAAACAAACGGAACAATTTATCTCATAAATTGCAGCATTGAAATTCAGAACATCAGAAAGAGAATACTAATACAGTGATAAAAATACAAATGGTTTCAAATTTTGAATTTTAAAATTCAAATTGCTATGAATCCGAGAGCCAATTTGTTTCTCAAATCTGCATTGAGCAGAAAATTATTTCAGTAGTCCAAGGACAAAAAAGTATGCAATTGGGGCATATTTATTCAGGTGAAATTCGATATTTGGAACGAACTTAAAAATCCTACGCCTGCTTGATACATATCTAAGTATAAGAAGATTCACAATCGTTTTCAGTATTGACACGGGCCACGCGAAATAAAACCACT
>BGPR01048310.1:151-11582 GCA_013235015.1 Araneus ventricosus | reverse complement strand
ATATATTGTTTCCGACCAATTTGGAGTTACTAAAATATTTAAGCGTTCATTTCGGCCACATTTTTAAAATACAAGCAATCAAAAATAATTATGAAAATGAGCATAAATAGAAAGCAAGTCATAAAAATATTCGAAATAAATCAATTGGATGTCATTTATTATCAGTCTATTTTATTCAGCAGGTAGCACAAGATGTTGTTGGGTAGATGCTCCACTTTTGGCCACATTGGATCTGTTTTTCCAATAATTAAACCAGTAATTTGCAATTAACCAATAAGAAGCATTCCAATACTTTAAACAATTTTTATTTTACTGTTTTGAATTTGATTGGTTTATTTTTCTCAAGCATGAAGCTTGCAAAAAAATTAAATGCATGATTGTATGCTCACAACTGTTAAGGTTATTGTTAAGGAACAAGGTTTTGCAGTTTATCATTATTAGGCTCTCAAAATTAAATGATTAATCTAAAACTGAACCCTTAGGGTTTATGAATTAAACTTTCTTTTAATTCTGATTTCATATCAAAATTAATTATTTTTAAGATTAAATGGGTGGTGGCCAAAACTGGTACTTTAAATTTACTATATGTACCAGTTTTGGCCATGCAAGTGGCCAAAAGTGGAACATGTAGTGCTTCAGTTTTGGCCACATGCTTCATTATTGTGTTTTAAGCCATTACATAAATTTAAGACTATCTGGATGAAGTAAAATAATCTAATTTAGTTTTGTTTCTAGAATAAAAGCAACTAACTTAGTTTTATTTCTAAAATAAAAGCAACTGATTTAGTTTTGTTTCTAAAATAAAAAGTAAATGATGCAGTTTTGTTTCTGAAATAAAAGTAACTGATTTAGTTTTTTTTTCTGAAATAAAAGTAACTGATTTATTTTTGTTTTCATTTTACATAGTAATGGCAAAAATAAGAAGGTAGCATTTCGATAAAAAAAGATTTTGCTACTCGCCATCTAAAGTTTCTAATGCAGTTAAGGCCATTAAAAAATGGAATGTCCAAAACATCTCCATTTTGAATGTTTACCTCACATTTATGTTAGAAAATTTCATCTTGAGGAACCCGACTGGATTAATGAATAATATTCTTTTATGTGCACGGATCGCTCTAATTTTAAAAATGATTCTGATAAATTTGATTAATATTACAATTAAAAATTATAAAAATATATATTTGTGGATATTGTTAGTGAGTATAATGATGCAAATTCTTGATTTCTAAGATTTTTTTTAAAAAAAACCTATGCTTTAAGTATTTGCAAAGCATGTTTATTCCTCTCCCCATTTTTTGTTTCATATTTTATCAAAAAAAAGTTATGTGAGTATATACAGTTTTTATTTTATCAACCAAATTAGAATTTTGTTTTCTGCATTCCTGTTTCTTTTCTTTTAAAATTGAAATCTGCAGCTAAAATCAGCTTAGGTAAATTTTATTACTTATCTTTATAAGTTCATAAAAAAAGTCACATTTCAAATAACAGAAAATAATGAACTAAAATACATATTGCATAAAAATTCATTAAAATGTCTGTTAAAAATATAATCTTAGTGTGGCCAAAACTGGTGCATAGAAGTGGCCAAAACTGGTGCAAATTGGGTTAATTTATTTAAAAATTTATAACTCAAAATCTAAAATATTCTTCAGAAAAATTTTATAACTAGTAGAAAGTCAATAAAATTTTCTAACGAATAGTATAAGTGATTTAATATGCTTTAAACAGTCATCCACTGTGAAATTTCTATTTTAAATTTTCTCTTAATGTGGCCAAAACTGCAGCATCGTTAATAATGCAACGTTATATGCTATGCGAATATTGAACGTTATAACTCTACAGTACACATCTGTGTGACTACTGGTGTTGTCTCTTTTTACCTATGTGTAAGAAAGAAAAGCAAAACATTTTTATGTGTAGTCTCGGATCGATGAATACTTTTACGGTACAATTTCGATCTTGAGAGGAAAAAATTTGTTTCTCGAATATATTGGGATATCTAATGTTGCTAGTAAGATTTCTGATGAAAAATATTTTTGAGAACTTTTTCGTTGGAGTTAACTTGCTAGTGATTTAAGGTCTTATATAAAAGAACGATGTCGGATTTGTTGTTGTCCCATACGAAAAGATATCCTTTTTAATTTTTCGTATACGAGGTACAGGATGTGGGACAACTGTAGTTGTCAAAAAATTCGACCTCGAACTCACGATGAATGTCGCTTAGTTTAGTTCGAAAAATCCATTTTTGGAACTGTGTCTGTCTGTGAACACGATTTTCAGAAATGCAATGACCTAGAACGATCAAATTTCGTGCGTGGTCTTTACACCACAATTGTAGATTGCAAGCTAGTTTTGGGCGAATCCGTTGATGGAAAGTCTTTCAGCCTCTTCGCTGATTGCATGTGAACAAAAAGCTGAACGAGGCGATGAACTTGATAGATGCAATTTGGCTTAGTTTCAGCTCCAAAATTGTAGATGTGCATCACATTTTGACTACATTCCTCAAAGATTTGATTGTCTACTTGTGGATGTGTGCAGGGTCGTCATATCCGTTGGGCTGATGGACAGGGGCACCACTGATTCAAGAGCGCCTAAGAATTTACTATTTATACTGATTTTATTTCAGTTTTGAACACAATAATTTAATTATAATTTTAAATTGGTTAAGAGTGAAAATATGATTTGGGCTTGTAACTAGACAGCCATAGATCTTGTAATGTTGCATAAACATGTGTATGAATTCAGAAAGTACTCATACATAGCCCATCTAAATATTTTTTTATACTTATAGTGTAATAAGGTGTTTAGTGGAGCAGGAGCTTAGCGTTTGCACTCTTGGCAGATGCTTGACCCTTTATATCCCGTTGGCACTTAAAAGTAATACTTGAATCACGCTTGCATCCTCATAATATGACCACTTTTACTTTCTCGTATACAAAGAGAAAGTATTGCAATCGGCAAAAAAATTCGAACTCGAGATGTTGACGAATCTCCACGTTTTAGACTTCCCCGAGTCCGAAAAACACAATTTTGGATTTATGTCTGTCTGTGAACACGATAACTCGAAAACTATTAGAGCTACATGGATGACATTTGGTATGTGGTCTCAACACATAATTTGTAGGTGTCTGTCAAGTTTCGACAAAATCCGTCCACGGGAAGTCTGCATATCCGCGTTAATGTGAACGCGATAAATCACAAACTTAATTAGCTAGGTTGATAAAATCGGGTATACATTTTTATCATCAGGAATGTAGGTTTGTATCAAATTTTGGAACAAATCCGTCAAAGGGCCTGACAGTCTGTCGGTGTGTGTAATAGCATAATTTGAACGCAATAACTTCTTTAAAAATTACTTTGACCAATGAAATTTGGTATGTGGCCTTCTTACCTTAATGGTATATTTATATCCAATTTTTTGTCAATCGTTTAAAAAAAGACGTTCAAATTGCAAATTTCGTTTTCTTTATCTTACACCCAGCCCTATTGATAATCACGCCGGCTTCTAATTCCACTTCCGAGTTGGACGACCTTCGGAAATCTTTGTAAGACGTTTCGCTTATTTTTTTCTCCACTGCATTAGGGGTTCTTGTTCGCTTTACTGCCTTTTAGCTTATTTTTTTCAATACATGTCTTAGGAATATACGAGAAAGTTTAGGGGAGACAACTCCCGCTGGTTCCTGATGGTATTCACAAGGACACGTAGCATGTAGTTCCAACAGCTGATAGCAACTGAAGGCAGAAATTAAACTTTTTAATTGTTATTTTATTTAATTAAAAAGTGTTTGCTCTTTCCTGGAGCTGTTCTTCTACAAAACGTATCTAATGATGCAAAATTAAAATTCAAAAATTGCTGGTCAATTAATTCGGTGAATAAAGGGTCCCAACAAATAACCTTGTTCAGCAGTTTCACACGTATTTGGTCATTCTGCATTTCTCATATGGACAGAAAGTACAAACTATTCGTTTATTTGCAGCCCTTTAATCGTGTCTTCTGCAACTAACTTCAACTTCTGCTATTTATAGAAACTTCTGCACGTTATAATTAAACGTTCGTCTGTTAAGCGGGCCATACATATCTCTTCCAAAATGGAAATTTTGGAATTCGAGAAGGAAAAAACAATCGTCAAGGCCGAAAGCCTGTGGAAAATAGCACGAGCGGCTGGGAAAAGCTGGATTTCCAACCAAACAAAATTCCGGCAGTTCGTGAGCCGATTTTTTGCGAGGCTAGTCGGCACATCAAACGATTGACTAGATCGACACCCTACTACGAGGGTGGAAAATCTGAAATCCGCTGTGTGGGGGAAGGAAGGAATAGGGGATCGAAGATCAGCTGTAGAGGGGGAAAGAAGATCGCTCTCCCCTACTGCCAGCGCAATTTGGAACTCCAGATGAATGCACGTGCCTGATTTTTGGACTTGAATGGGTGAGGAAAAAAACAAATGTTGGGACAAATGGATGGAATGGAGTACAGATGAATTACCAGCTTTAAGCGGGCCATTCACCGCTGTTCCAAACTGAAATGTTTGAAACAAGGGAAGGAAAAACCTGTCTTCAAGGCCGAAAACCTATGAAATTTGGAACAAATGGATTCGAAGTGCTGGAATTCAAAAGAACTCAAAATCCAAAACTCCATCCGCCGATTGCAATTTGGGACCTCGATGCGAGGCTAGCGGGAAAACAATAGTTCTGTCTAGATCGGGACCTCGTGTCGAGGGTAGAAATGAAACTCGAAATCTCCCGTGTGGGGGAAGAGGAGTTTGGGTGGCAGGAATTCTGTGACTTTAACCTTGTCTTAAAACATTCTTTGCAATACATGGGTCGATCCAATTTCCCTTCATAAAATTCCTCTTCATAAAAACGGTCCCTTCACAAAATTCAATTTCGTAAAATCGGCCCTTTTACAAAATTTTATTTTATAAAAATGATCTCTTTTTAAAATTTTTTCCACGGTGAAACAACAGTTTTTGAATGAGGCATTGCACGAAATATATATACGAGTATTTTTTTCTCAGTATTATATCTAATTACATATTTTGGTTCAATGAAACTCTTTTCATATTAAACGTTAAATATAGAAATATGACTGCTAAAATTGAAGGTTTTACATGATAAAAAAATTTTCACAAATATTTTTTTTTCACAAATTAATTTTTATCCCCACAAAAATATTTTTATTTTTCACAAAAAATGAGCCCCTTAAAAAAAAAAAAACCTGTATCGACTGGAAGATCTGTGAATGCTTTGCCTACTTTTTCAACTAAAATGGGTGGGGGAAAAACCAGTTTTAGGACAAATGGCATACCTTCTCGTGCAAGCCTCGCTTTTAGACGACGATTGCAACAAATCTCGAAAAGTAACAAATGCACAGCTTTAGACGACGATTGCAGCAAATCTCGAAAAGTAACAAATGCTCAGCCGAGCTTACGCATTCGTACACATTTTACTACAGTTATGGAGGTGTATTGCGAGTGAGGTGGTGTGAACGCAATGGGTGCATCGCGAATTCGTAAAACTTGGAACGGTGGGCAGTCTATTAGACAAATGCTTATTTATCTAGGTTTTAATGTTTTTGAAACCGTGCAAAATCTTAAACACAGTCTAATGTGTGACAGAGAAGTTTCTTTCCCAAGAGTGGCTTTTGCTTATTAAATTGTGCGTCATTTTGAAATTCTTTTCTATAATATTAAGCAAACTTTCGTTTTCTTTTCTTTCAGAGCTGCAGAGAAGATGTTGCTCAATTTTCCCACAACGATGCTTTATTCTGATGTTTTGTCTAGTGTTCAAGTTTTTCTATTAATTGATGAATAAGTTCAAAATTCATAACCTTAAATTTTCTTCAGTATGCAAGTTATGTGTGTAACGAAACGTGTCAATAAAGATATTCAAGATAAGCAATGCTATTTTTTTCCATCAATTATTTGTTTCTTTCGCAGACTTGTTTCAGAGTTTTTACACGATTTTATTAATCTTGACTTGTTTCATGTGTGTAAAGATGGAATTTTTTAATCGATTTTTCATTCAAAAATTGAATTGTTTTGAAAAGATTGATTTGAAATTCCGGCAATGAATTTTTATAATTGAATTTGACAATGCAATATTTTAATATAACCTGAACGTAATCATGAAGTGATCACTTAATTTTATAAAAATTTGTATCAATGCGAGAGTCGCCAACTGCTGTGAAAATGAAGTGAATGAAATGCAAGATTCCGGAATAAGTTTTATTTAAAAAATATGATACATATTAAAGACTGAAGAAAGTAGAAAATAGTAAAAATAAAAAAAATTAAAACCCACTTTTATTACTGTACTAAAGTGTGAAAATTATCTTTTTTTATAAAAATTCGGGTGGCCAAAGCAAACGTCGTAAGAGAGGGAGTCGCTTGAAAAAATACGATAGGGAAATTAAGCCATAATGAATGTGTATAGAAAGTTCTTCCATCCGTCGAGCGCAACTCATTTGTGATATTAAAAGTTAGATTTTTGCTTAGGCTGAAGGAAAAGTTCGTCAACCTGAATTGTTCGGCGATACAAAGCTATATTAACGTTTTGAAATAACTTTTTTGTATTTCATTGCAATTTCAATTGCAATTCATTGCTGTTAACTTTCTTATGGTGGTGGAGCAAGGTTATTGTTAATAGTAATTCTAAAAAATTGGTAAAAATTTAGTATTTTAAGAAAGTAAATAAAAGTTACCTCTTTTTCTCAATTTTTTTTACGAAGAATGATTACTCTAATTTGCTAAGCGATAATAAAAGAAATTTACTCTGCAAAAGTGTCCAGATCGTGGATTCACTGGTATTGCCCGGAATTTCTATTCTTTGTTCCTGAGGGTAAAAGTTTTCAATTGAATTAAATGTATCGAACTGTCTCGCGTTTACTTTTTTAAAATATTCACATTAAAAAATTAATAACTAAATATTGAAATTTAGATTAAAAAATAACTAAATACATTTTTAAAAAAAGTTAGCTTCCGAAAAAAATTGCTTTCCTATTTTTGTAATGCACATTATAGGATCACCTAACTGTGACAAATGAGGATGCAGCAGTTTGAAGAAAAAATAGTGAAAGAAATTTCAAAAATCTATTAATAATGCCATTATTATTCCGCCGAAATTTTTTTAATTTTTAAAATTCTAAATATTTCATATTTTTCGAAATAATATTTTTATGATTTAAAAGAACATTTGGATTTTGCCAGTACCAGATACGCCAATTTATCTTACACATTTCCCTTAACCAAAATTCAAGATGAATTTCAAAAAATTTGGCGACTTTATTGAAATCCATTCAAAATCAGACCGAATTTCCCAAATTCGGTAATAAAAAGGCTAATGTGGCAACCTTGGTGCCCACATTCCATCAAAACTTCTCTCCTCCTGAAGGGGGAAATGAAGTCACTTGTATTGGTTCTTTAAGTTTCTGCGCATGCTCGAATTGCAGACTTGTTTTGCCTGTCGGGCGATAGTAGACAGATAAATAAAAATTCATCTGGAAGGCGAGTGTTCTTTCTGATTAAAACCTTTCTACTCTCGTGTAACCTTGGCGCACACTAATTTCAGCTGTTGGCGCTAATAAACAGCTAGAGAAGCAAAACTCATATCTGGAAAACGGGACTTCCCCTTACTTCTGATGATAGTGAATTTTATTTTTGCTCCGTTTTGATTGCGAGTCAATCCTTTTCTCGCGTCTGCTGTGTCTGTGTAAACGATGGCGACCGAAAATGACAGCAAAAGAAAGTGTTTCACTTTTATTTGGAAGCTAGAAAATGCAAGTTACTGTTGGCAGAGACGTACAGAATGCATTCAAAGTCCTTCGTTTACTGTGGATGAAATACACGAAACGAATTGGAAATTAGGTCTATATCCTTCCATTGGAAGAGATAATATAGGATTCTGGTTGCAAAGACAGTCAGATAACAATGGTGTGGAAAGCGTAGCAATAGACTGCGAGCTCGCCTTCTTATCGTCGGATGGTACAGCTCTTCGTGAATTTAAAAGAAAAAATGAAGAAATTAGAAAAGCTAAAGGTTTCGGAAGTTTTGAATCTGTGTCACGGAAAGAGGTGTTTTTCGCAAGGAGATCAGTGTATCTTCCGCAGGACACTCTTACGGTTCGCTGCAGGATGTGGAAAAGTGTCGGCGAGATGTCGAAGGACGTGCAATGCTTCGCTCGCACCCGCATAACTGTCGAGAAGAGATCGTTCCTGTGGAGTATTGAAAATTTCAGCACTCTTAAATCGCATGAAAAAAAAACCTATGAAATAAAATCTCATGACAATGGTAAAAATTTCATGTCTCTTGAACTTTTCTTAACAGGCGGACTGCTTTGTGATGAAACAATTCGTTTCAGAATTATTCCCGATTACCAAAATATAAAAATGTCCACATTCCGGCTTTCTGTCGTTGATGCTTCTAAAAATACTGCGAATTGTTTCCAAGATGAGTTTTGCTGTCGTGATCCTTGCGGCAGTAAAGATTTTGCACTATTTTGTACAAAGAGGGAGTTATTGGAAAAGAAAAATGCATATTTACCGAACGATGTTCTCTCCTTGTGGTGCGAATGTTCTTTTTGTTTCGGAACTATTCAGGGAGAAATCGAAAGGGTCGATTCTGATTGCATCGCTATTGCAAAAAAGAAATCGGATAATCATAGCGTAGATACAGAAAATGAGTTTTCTGTTCCTAACTGTATTTTAATAGACAATCTGAAGTCAATGTTGAACAACACCAGTCTTTCCGACGTAAAACTGAAGACGAAGAGTCAAACCTATCCTGCCCATACGTTTATTCTCGGCGCTCGATCTCCTGTGTTCAAGTCTATGTTTTCGAGTGACATGAAAGAAAAGATCAACGGTTGTGTGGACATAGAGGATTTAAATGATGACACTGTCTTGAGATTGCTTCGATACATTTACAGCGCCGAAGTCGAAGAACTGGAATGGGTCAGTGCAAATGACCTGTATGATGCGGCCGATAAGTACCAGGTTCTCGATTTAAAGGGCATCTGCTCATCTTACTTAAAGAGCAACCTGCGTGTAAACAACGCTTGCGAAGCGTTGGTACTGGCCGATCTGCATCAGGACGAGGATCTGAAAAGATTCGTGCAGGATTTCATCGTGAGACATGGGAAGGACATTATCAATTCTGGAGAGTGGGAACAGTTGGCGGAAACTAATCTGAAATTAGCCTACGAAACAAAGCGTCTCAAATTTAAAGAGTAGCTAAAATAGGTATGATTTTATGCTTCTTATGTGTTAAAGTATATATGTGGTATGGACAATCTGATAGATCTGAATAATCCGGTTATTATTTATAATAACCGGATCTTGAAGTGTTTATTATATATAATTACAGATTACTCATATTGACAGTAACCTATATACTGTAGCTATTAGATTTATAAGCTTTAAATTCTCTTTTGCGAACTTGGTAACCGTTTATGGATCTTCATCCTTTGTGTGGTCTTAAAACTCTTAGTGCACTAATGGTATCTGTTCTATGCAAAGATAATTATGAAAACCAAGTGAAATTGAAACGTGTTATTGATTTTTCACTGATGAAAATGCATTTAAGCAGCTTTCGAATTATCTATCATTTATTCAATGCTCCATTCTTCTGTTTCTTAGATAGCACAATATGCTGTAAAATATATTTTTGTATTGTTCGATATCATATATTATAGGGTAGATGCTCTAGTTTTGGCCACTGTACCAGTGTTGGCCACATTGGATCTGTTTTTCAAATAATTAACCAGCAATTTCAAATTAACTAATAAGAAGCATTCCAATACTTTAAACAATCCTTATTCTACTATTTTCAATCTGATTGGTTCATTTTTTCTCAAACATGTGACTTGTGAAAAACTAAATGTATGATCATGTCTGTATACTCACACTGTTTCCCGAATATATTGGGATATCTAATGATGCTAGTAAGATTTCTGATGAAAAATATTTTTGAGAACTTTTTCGTTGGAGTTAACTTGCTAGTGATTTAAGGTCTTATATAAGAGAACGATGTCGGATTTGTTGTTGTCCCATGCGAAAAGATATCCTTTTTAATTTTTCGTATACGAGGTACAGAATGAGGGAGAACTGTAGCTGTCAAAAAATTCGACCTCGAACTCGCGATGAATCTCGCTTAGTTTAGTTCGAAAAATACATTTTTGGAATTGTGTCTGTCTGTGAACACGATTTTCAAAAATGCAATGACCTAGAACGATCAAATTTCGTGCGTGGTCTTTACACCACAATTGTAGATTGCAAGCTAGTTTCGGGCGAATACGTTGATGGAAAGTCTGTCGGCCTCTTCGCCGATTGCATGTGAACAAAAAGCTGAACGAGGCGATGAGCTTGATAGATGCAATTTGGCTTAGTTTCAGCTCCAAAATTGTAGATGTGCATCACATTTTGACTACATTCCTCAAAGATTTGATTGTCTACTTGTGGATGTGTGCAGGGTCGTCTTATCCGTTGGGCTGATGGACAGGGCACCACTTATTCAAGAGCGCCTAAAAATTTACTATTTATACTGATTTTATTTCAGTTTTGAACAAAATAATTTAATTATAATTTTAAATTGATTAAGAGTAAAAATATGATTTGGGCTTGTAACTAGACAGCCATAGATCTTGTAATGTTGCATAAACATGTGTATCAAAAAGTATTCATACATAGGCCATGTAAATATTTTTTTATACTTATAATGTAATCAGGTGTTTAGTGGAGAAGGAACGCCGTTCCGGCACTGCATTTTTTTTACAAGAAATAAATCAGAAAACAAATTGTGGAACCGTCCTCAAAACAGCGCGATTTTTGTCACCCAGGTTAGAGCGTTTCGGTACTGTTTTTAGAGCGTCCCAGCACTGCTTATTTTGCGACTACACCACTAAATGTAGCCATTAACTCGGTGTAATTCTTTTTAAAATCGTTTGCGAAGATGCGACTTTTGCAAACATGTTCAAATACCGTTGAGCTAAGCGAGTTATTATTTATATGCAAAGCCTTATGATTATAATATGATCCAACGCTATAAAAGTACTGTTCAGCAACGGATTCCGAGACTACCACTTTTGGACGATTTTACACCTGAAAGGGGTGACAGGCAATGAGTTGTATGACGCATTTCCGGAGTTCTTTGTTAAATCACGTTCAGTAAAATGTCAACATCACCCTTTCATTCTTTACTTTCCCCCATATTTTTTATGAAAATAACTCCGCCCGGCGCATGCGCAAAAGCGCAGAGGGTTTCCGAATCCGTTGCTATACAGTATTTACCATATTGCTATACAATATTTATTATTTTTCTTAGCGAGGTTTGTGGCGCCAATTTTTTTTATGTTTGAAGGAGATTAAGAACAAACATGTGTAGTGATTTGAAAAAAGAAAATCAAGAAATTCGGTTTAGCTCCGGCGGGGGGGGGGGGG
>BGPR01048309.1:0-11582 GCA_013235015.1 Araneus ventricosus | reverse complement strand
AGTGGTTTTATTTCGCGTGGCCCGTGTCAATACTGAAAACGATTGTGAATCTTCTTATACTTAGATATGTATCAAGCAGGCGTAGGATTTTTAAGTTCGTTCCAAATATCGAATTTCACCTGAATAAATATGCCCCAATTGCATACTTTTTTGTCCTTGGACTACTGAAATAATTTTCTGCTCAATGCAGATTTGAGAAACAAATTGGCTCTCGGATTCATAGCAATTTGAATTTTAAAATTCAAAATTTGAAACCATTTGTATTTTTATCACTGTATTAGTATTCTCTTTCTGATGTTCTGAATTTCAATGCTGCAATTTATGAGATAAATTGTTCCGTTTGTTTTATTATGGATATATATGACAATGCTTGACTTTAACCTTTCCTAAGACCGTGGCAAGTATACTTGCCACCAAATTCATGGATTTTTAAACGCAATTTTTAAGGTTGCTGTAAGTTTTCATCAGATTTTTCAATGAAATATAAACCTAGATGTTCCAATTTCTTATCTGAAACCATAACGAAATGTTTTGACTTGGTAATTAATTAATAAAATTAATTAATAAAAAATATTGCCATCCAATAAGCTAAATGAATTTCTTTCTTAAATTAATCTCACTTCCAAAGTTATTTTATTATACCACTACTAGAAAAAAATGGCCTTTGAAAGGGTTAATATGCCACATAATAAATTAACATAATTTTTAAATGAAATTTCTGTAGAATGTCACTGAATCGTAGTAAAATACATTTTATCTTTTATTGTATTTGGATTTTATGTTATCATTCAGATTATTTAATAACTTTAGATTTTAAATGAAGTGCGTAATGGTTATCCGTCGGTACAGTATTCCTATCGAGAGTAAACACGCATGAAATTAAATAAATAGCTTATTAAATAAACAGAAACGGATTTCTTTTTTAAAAATTTAATGAACTGTTTGAAAAAAAGAGCAATATTGCTGGTTTCTTTATTTCTGATCCAGCGAGTGAACTGAAAATAATTTCTTGATATATTCTCTCAAAAATTTTATTTACATGTCCAAAAGGTTCCAATAAAAATTTCGAATAATCAGAAGTTTTGCTTCAGTTGGGTGAATTAGAAAGGGTAGAAAAGCGGTAACTTCAAAGTAAAAGTTAAGTAAGTAACTTCAGTGAAAGATGTATCGAACAATGCAATATTTTGGAACAATGCTCCATAATTTTAGAGATGCGGAAGTCAAAAAATTTCGATCATTCTTTTTAAATATCTAGTTGTATTTAAAGTGATCTCATTTCCCGAACATCAAGCCAGGCCACTCTGGATGTTCTGAAGGTAGTGTCAACCCGGATAGTCAGTAAAAAACTGAGACATTCCCAGTAATCCGGAACGTTCGGTTACTCAAAAATTTGGATTAATGATAGCATGAGTTTACTCACGGAATCAAATGATATTCCAAAGAATTAACTCTTTAATCCCGAGGCGACTTTTTTCTTCTAGCTCCTTTAAAACCGGGTCTTTTGGGGAGGAAGCAGCATGAATTGGACTCTCCCAATCTGGGTAGTCATTTACCCCACCATCCCCTACTATAACCTTCCCTTAAGGCGCACGGAAATGGGCTGTGGTTGGCAAGGATAATTGAACTCCCCTACCGCGCTTATCTTCTAACCGATCTGAGAACCTCCCCTCCACTCAAAAGAAGCCAACCGCCTATCTAGCATCAGTGGCGGCTCGTCAGCTCAGAAACAAGCAGTGCTACATAACTTTTATAGACCTAAGTTGTAGGAAATGTTGTGCTAATTATTTTGATATATAATGATGATATACTAAAAATTGATAGTTTTTGAGTTATAAGCAAAAAACTGGAGGAAAATCTTTTTTTAATGTTTTTTGGCTATAACTAAAATTTTAACAATAATTATTGGTGGCAAACCTCATAATCGTAATCAGCACCGAAAAAACATAAAGAAGCAAAAAATTACAACTCCTCCAGAATTGGATTAAAAAAACCAACTGTACTACTAAGAAAAAGCAAAAAAGAACCAAATGTGGAATGCTAGGCGAGAGCTGAAAAAAATGCAGCTCAAATGAATGCAATTTCAAGCGGAGAAAGGGTTGCTTTTCTCCCGCTTCGCATTGCTCTTTGCGTTAATATCGGATCCGTAGGAGGGGCAAACCTTGATGTAGTTCTGGTCTGTCTCTCTCTTAATTCTTGATTGATTTTCCGTCTTCTTTTCACATATTTGATACTTACGTATTAACGCCACCGAGGCTACAGATTGGCGGTAATGCGCCAATAAAGAGCAATCTTGTTTACAAAAACCGCCAAATTGGCGTTAATACGTAAGTACAAAAACCTCCAAATTGGCGGCACTTAAAAACCGCCAAATCTGTAGCTTCGGTGGCGTTCATACGTAAGTACCACATATTTTTATTACTTTTTTGCCATTTTCGTTGATCACTGAATTCTCAAAGTGGAAAAGTAAGCCAATTAGAATAAAAACGAAAGTACAATCTTTTAAAATAATTTCAGGGGGGGACTGCAGCTCTGCAGCTCTTATGGACGAGCCGCCACTGTCTAGCATCTAAAAGTATATTGCATTACGTTGTGTCGTGACATCTTGTCTTTATTTTCCACTTGCAAGAGATTCAAAGTATTCCAACCAGCAACTTTACATGTGTTACCCGAGCATGAATTGAATCCATTTATGTAGGGAGCTGACATTAATCACTAAAATTGAGTAACTGTTTTCTTTGTATAATAAAAGTTGGGTTTAGTTTAGTTATATTAACGTCCCGTTTTGAAGCAACACGAGGGCTATTTTGGGACGGACCTCGTAATTTTGAACCTCGGTCAGATGACGAGGACGACACCTGAGATGGCACCCCCTCTCCAAACTTCCAAGCCAAACCAGCGGGAGGACGTTCGACCACTACGTATGATTTAGCGTCCAACAGGCCCCATACACGGCGGATCTTCAGTGGAATCGGGTCTCGAACCTGGAACCCTTCGGCCCCAAAGCCGAGACCTTACCACTAGGCCATCGCGGCCAATAAAAGTTGGGAGAAGCGTTCTTCTGAAGCTAACGTTTAAATATTAAATGAAAATATGTTTTTTTAAAAATTTTAATGTAAACTATTTTTTTGATAGAAAATAAACGATGTAATTCGAAAGACTTCATTCAAAATCGAGACAAATTCGGAACATTTTATTCAAAATTGAGACGGATTCGAGATAATTTATTCAAAATTGAGACGGATTTGAGACATTCTATTCAAAGTTGAGACGGGTTCGAGACATTTGATTCAAAGTATGGACAAATCCAAAGTAATTTATTCAATATTGCGGCAAATAATGCAAGAATTTTTTAAAATCAGGGGCGTAAAATCAACAATTGGAAGTATACTTACCAGTCCAGGAAGTGCGTTTAGTTTATTATATGGTTATTAGAAATTTTTTCTTCAAATCTTAAAGAGAAATAGGATGGATTTTGCAAGTATGTATATTTTATGCTCATAGTTCCGTTTTGGTTCCGAAGAAAGATGGCAGGAATACGTTTTCAACACCTTTCTTTCTGCTTGCTTTGAGAATCTCTGAAGGATTCAGTATACTCAACATCCCCATGGGATAGATATCTTTATCTTGCGCTATATATACTCGGTTCCCTTGACGTGCTTTATTTTTTCTCAACAATATTGTTAATGTGTGTGTTTCCTTTCGGAAGAAATGTATATTTTTACAGCTGTTAAAAGGCACAAGATTTTCGGTAGTTTTCACAAAGGGTGAGAAATTGTGGGATTTGAAGATGTGTCATTGAATCTAAGAGAATGTCTGCGAAACGGTGACAAGAATCCAAATGTTACGAATTTACGCATACGGTTATGAAATTATTTTCATTTTATGAGCAAGAAGAAAGAATTTTTTGGCTTTCCATAAAAGTAGCCATTGTTAAAGTTTGATAAGCTGAAAAGGAATTTGAGCTATTGTATGTGAAGCTAACATAATTGTTTAATAAAATAGCAAATCTCAATAGAAAAGAAAAAATGTTATGATATCGTTTGTTCCCTTAAAAACTGGAATTCATTCGTTGCATTAAGGTACCCGAATTGGTTCGGAGAGAAAATTTTAATAAAAGTATTCACAAAAAAGACTTATTGAGCTAAATAACAAAAATAGGCTTAAATGGTCACAATTTGAAATAAAAATTCATATATCATCAGTAATTTTTGAAAATAATATTTTTAAAAAATATTATTTTGTAATTATTTTTATATATAATTATTATTATTATTATAAAATATTATTTTTTATAAATGTTAAGAAAAACAGCATAATTGAAAAATAGGGGGCATATTGAAGTTTAATTTCGCATGCATCCTCCTCAAACTATCTAGAATGTACTAGACCGCAAGATAAAATTTATTTTAATAAATAAATATTTTATGAAAGTTGGCGTCATTGATTTTTCTCCAAAATTATCTTATGTTTCGAACTGAAAGTGCCTTCAGAACATGACTAAATAAAGCATCATAAAATCTGCTGTCTATTACACCCTCAAAGATGTTTTACACGTGTGTATCAAATTTCAATGAATTTTAATGAATTGTTTTGGAGATATCACATTTTTCGTGGTCCAATTTTAGTGAAATTTTCATTTTACAGAAAACGTATTTAAAAAATGTAATAACACATTAGTTCAAATAAATATCAAGGAATAAGAATAAAAACAAAGACTGTTTTAGAATCTTAAAAGTTGTCGCTTTATTCTTAGATCATAAAATGTTTTGAATTTTTTTTTCGAAAATCGCGCGCTTTTTCAACCTAGTCGGATACCTTAAAATTGATCTCGGCATCTTCTGTAAGAAACTTCTGAATTCTTTTCTTCTGATGGATGGCATGGATCTTCTTGTATTGGTTTTCAATTATGGACGAATTACGAAGTATTTGAAAATGCTTCAGAAGTTTTCAAGGCATTGATTATTTCATTTTTATTCGGAAGCGTAATTTTTCTCCGGGCAAGAACATATAATTGTTTTGAGGTAATCTCTACTAATATATTCCTACAGAAATATGAACTGAAATCTTTTGTAATTAACCCATGTAGATAACTTCGTATTTTACAATTTAAAAAATCTGCTTTATGATTAATGTAAAAAAGCAAGTTATCATGAGATGAGATCAACGACAAGATATGGGATTTTTTTTATTAACACTTCTGTGATTATAGATTTAACGACTTGTTAATACTTTAAGAAATCAAATCAGTTTGAAGAGTGGCGTTGATTTAATCGGAAGTATTAAAAAAGATTTGTTATTATATGATGGTCCTATTTTAACGCGAGATTCGAGATATTCTTCAGAGGCTAAGAGCCCTGATTGTGAGGTCTAAATTTTAGGATTGGAGTGCTCCAAGTTCGAAACTGATTCCAAAGAATAACCGCCATGTAAGCGGGGGAAAATGTCTTCCCACTGGCTACAGCTTCAAGTGTTGCCCTCGTCATCTGACTACGCTTAAACCTTACGAGATCTGTCCCAAAATAACGTTAGCATAGCTAAAATAAACTAAACTAGAAACATTCCTCATCATTTTAAACCGCGATCAGTTTCCGACGTCGCACCTGAGCCGACAATCCCATATTTCAAACAGTTACGCCACACAGGCTTACATATATTGTGCCCCGAGATTTTAATTTTGATTGTGTTACCGTCCCATTTTTAAAGCTACAATAGTGATTTTTAGGGACGGGACTCCTTTGAACCATGGTCAGATAATGACGACGACACTGAACTGCTACCGCCTCTGCGAACTTCTTCGCCAAATTAGTCCCACATAAATGCCGGGTTTTTGACAGAATCGGACGTAGAACCTGGAATTCTCTAGTCCTTATGTCGCTACTCCATCGCAAAGGCCCGAAATAATGTTCGTCACGGGCCACGGCCCTTTTCCGACATATCTTAAACGATTCAACATCAGAAACAGCGATTCCTGTGGCTGCGGAAACCTGGGAAACCCTTTACACTATGCTACAAGCTGCCTGTTTGCAACCTCATACCACCTAACAAAACCGTCAGCTGACCTAGAACCACTTTAGTGGAAAAGAGTTGTGAACAACAACAATTCTAGGGCGAAAATAAGAAAACTCATCTACTTCATCGCGGAAAACGAAACACTCTTTTTTTCCAAAAGATGGTGACGACAACTAGCTACAGACTCAATTAACCCTAGGTACTCATCTTCTCTCTTCTCCCATACATAAGGCACCACCCTCTCAAATTCAACCACACAAAGACTTGAAAGAAGTAACGGTTAAATTACTAAATATTATATTCTTTTGTTCTAAAAGTCCTCTTTTTTGTATCCTTATATATAAATTGTTTTTTTTTTTGCTCTGGCTTTTTCAATAAAGTATCACGCATACCCAACCAACCTACAAGTAGCCGTCCTGGCTCCGAGTTCGGGGTATGCTGTGGTGTTAAGCCGACCCGGAAACTTCAAAATCATTTTTTAAATTTTCCACTAAATAATTTAAAATTTTGCACAGGCATTAACAGGAACACAATATAAGACAACAGACGAAATTTTACTGCATTATATTTATTTACTTCTTAGTTATGGGTATAAATGTAATTTTTAATAACAATTAATCGCCTTTATGATAAATGTCCCAGGCACTTCAATTTTTGTTCAAATTTCATGACATTTTATATAAGTATAAAAACATATATGGAGAAGAAATTTTGGCATTCAAATAGAAGTTATTTTGTTATTAAACTGTATATATTTTCTTCCATATCAAATGTTGGGCATATTTTTTCAGAAATCAATAGATTACTATGTGTCTTCATTTTGAAATTCCTTTCGAAAACATGAAAATCAATCCCAATTTTTCTTTGAAATCGATTAGAGTAACTAATTAAAAAACATTAGAATGATTTCGATTCAGTTTGGAGAGCCTGAAACATTTATTATAAAAGCCATTAATTGCTAATGAAAATTACATTTATACCCATAACTCAGAATTAAATAAATATATTGCAATGAAATTTTGTGTGTTAGCTTATGTAGTGCTGTTATTAATACCTGCAAAATTTCATATTGATGAGTTCAAAAATTAAAAAAATGATTTTGGCCTTAAGTCCTTATGTCGATAAATAATTAATTTCGAATCATCGGACTTTATGAAGACTACAAAAAAATCTTTATTTCCCCCATTTTTTGGTATTTGAATATGGCAGTTACGTGGTTTTTATTTGCCTGTTTATGCTTTCATCTGCCTTATATTCCCTATGATCAAATTATAAAACATATTTTATGTTAAAACAATCCCTTTTCTCAGATTTGCTGTAAGATTATCACTACAAAAATCAGTCTTTCTCAGATCACTAAATTATTCAAGGAAGTTTAAACAATACGACGCAGTGTAACTGTATTATTCGTAGCACATCGTCGACGACGGAAATCGTGAATTATTAAACAGAGGAACGTGCGCATTTTGTTCCTTATTAATATCCACAAGAATATCACTTCAAGTTTTATAATGAATGAATAATGTCACTTTTCCTTTGTTTAGCAAGGAAAAGGTATGTTTAAGAGCGGAATACACTTGATTTATTTTGAAGCGGGAGTAAATTTCACTGCGAAAATTTGATTGTGCAATGTTTGTGTATTTTAACGTAGGACTACGTTCCTCCCATTGGGGTCTCAGGAAGGAAATTGATTCACGCGCCAAAACGCCGCAAAAAACTTTGTATGGGAGATCCTCTATATCTCGGTAACTACATATGTTAGAAATATAACTAATGTCTCGTTTTAGAGATAAAGGGCAACAACAGAAGTTACAAAAAAAATTGAAAATCGGAATTGTAGTTCAGCGACTACTGAGTCGCAAATTTGAGCAAAAAGACGCAGGAATTGGTGATGCTATTCTCTATATCTCGGTAACTGCATATGTTAAAAAAATAACCAATGTCTTGTTTTAGAAATAAAGGGTAACAACAGAAGTTACACAAAAAAACCTTCGAGAAATAGAAGAGAATCACGAGTAACTTCGAGAAGCAAGAGTATCGCGAGTAACTTCGAGGAACAAATGAGTATCGCGAGTAACAAACAGAATCCGAGAAGCTTCGAGAAACAAGAGAATCGTGAGTAACAAAAAGAAACCAAGAAACTTCGAGAAACAAAAGAGTCACGCGAGTAAAATAGTCCTACGCCTTTAACATCAGCGGCTGTTTGAAAAAGACAGAATTCCTGTCATTTTTTTTCTCATTAGTATTCTTGCTACAGTTTAGTGTAGAAGTTTAGAGAAATGCGTAGAGTGATTATAAAATAGGATTGAGTCATGCATCTTCAGTTGATATTTAAAGATACACATTTGGTGCAATTACTTTATTAGTCAATTTAACAGTGTAATTAGAACCCTGATGGATTAGAATAAGGTCTTTTCTTCAAGATTGGAGGAATCGAGGTTGGAAATCCAATTCCGACAAAAATAGCCGTGTATGTGGACCTGATAAATATAAAATCAAATATTTCGACCTCCTTCACACTGGTATATAGCTGGCGAATTTGAAAAGAGGCATGCCTGCTCAGATGCCGTCCTCTTCATCTGTCAACGGCTGAAAACTACGAGGCCTGACACCAAATGGGCCTGGTTGTGCTTCAAGAAGGGACATTAATGTAACAAAACTAGATTTACAATCTGTTAACTTAGTATATAAATTTTCAACTTTTCAAACATCATCTCTTAGTATGTTAGATAAAAGTTTTGTTTTAAAATTACATGAGGGTTATTTAAAGACGGATCTCGAAATTTTGAACTTCCGACACTATCCAAGCCACCACTTAACTGTAAACTTCAACGCCATAAACACAAGAGGACTTACGACCATGACGGTTTTAACGCCTTCTTGACTAAATACATATTAAAACTTTGGTAGATCGAATTCGGGATTTGTTAACCAGAAAGCCGATACCATAACAGATCGACGCGGCCGGGCTTTTGATTGTAATAATAATAAGAGCAAAAGCAATGCGGGAAAGCTACCAGGGTCGGATTTACACATTTCTACGCCCAAGGTCAAAGCATATTCTGCGCCCCCTCTCAAGAAAGTTAATGTTTACAATTTTCAATTAATTATACAATTGTTTATTTGTGAAACATATAAGCAATTAATATAACTTTTTTTGGACTTACATTAAATTTTTAATTCCATATTGCACGACTGATGAAATAACATTATCATCAACAAAGATGCTCCATCGAAGTTCTTGAAATTGTCTAAAATAATTGTCTAAAATTCTTTTCTCCGCTTTTATTCGTGTATAGGCTTGAAGGACAATTGAAGTGGACATAATTTATTAACTCCATTTCAATGCAAATTAGCTCAAGGGCAAGAGACGATAAGACTACAGAAGACAAAAGGAAATGAATCGCTCAATATATTTAATGCAACGAATGTAAATTTAAAAAGTATCATTTTCAATGCTGTTTCCAAAATACTACTTAAAAATTTGTAAACATTTGGTTATTTCTTCTGTTTATGCTCCCCCGACAGCTGCGCTCTAGGCCATGGCCTAGGTTGGACTTATAGGAAATCTGGCTCTGTAAACTATAGTTTCTATTTAGCTTATTGATTAGACCACTTTCGTAATTATAATTTTTATGGTGTTAAAAATTTCATTTCTGAGATTGTTTTGCCTACAAATGCTCATTTACTCAACTTCATTGTTCGACAGATCATTTACTCTTTGTTCAACATTCAACAAATATTTAATTGCATCTTCATTATTCAAATTAACTTGCAAAATTATTATTTGCAAGTGAATTTGCAAATATTTTGCAAGTGAATACATCTTCATATTACAAACATTATGCGTTGAGTGCGCAAAAAGGCGTATTGTTATCATTATTATTATTGTTTCCTTTTTCTGTTTCTTTTATTTATTTTTCTTTTTAATTCCAATTTATGTTTTTTCTATAATTTGTTTTTGTATTTCAGTAGAAGTAGCTGCATATGCGCCTTTCTATTTAATGCAAAAAATAGTTTTTATTTTATTTTAATTTCAATTAATATTTAATTTAATTTTGCTGAATTTTATCAATTGTAACCGTTCATATTACAAATATTCACTTGAATAGAATATGTGCTGATTTATTAATGTTGATTAGACCTCTTTCAAAATTAATTTATTTTTAGTCTTAGGAATTTGATTTCTAATACTTTTATACCTACAAATGCCCATTTACCCAGCGATCATTATTCTACAAATCCTTATTTACTCATCTTTCATCACTCTACAGTTAGTCATTTACTCATTCCATTTTACTTGCATGCAGCCACATTAAAAATGCAACCGCAACAACTTCGGTGCGGCTCCTTTAAAAATTAGAACTCATTAAAAATTCTAGCGTTACTCAGGAAACGTGTATGAATTACAAATTTCGAAACTAGTGCTTAAATGACGATGCTCCTCAGCTATAGTATTCATTCCATGATCCTTCCATATTACTCATGGATGCATCTTTGGAATTTTAATGAGCTTTTAATCCGAAGTTTTCACATATTAAGATATTTCTTTCTATATAAATGCTTATAAGCTAAACTGGTCTTTGATGTTCTTAATTGGTTTCAGAATGTAGGACTTTAGTTTTAAATAAAACAGACGCTTCCTGTTTAACGTGCTGATTGACCGTAATGTTTTTTATATTTTTTTTAAAATTAAACTATCAGTATAAGATGCTATTTTCCTTTAATAATCAGTTATTCATTCTTCGGTTTAGTTTTGAATAATTCAGAAATATTCTATTTTTATTAAAAATTGTAACTAGAAAGCGAGCAATTTTCGATTGCGTTGCTTTGAAGTGCATTCTTACGAAATCACGAAATTCTATAGAAGAGGAATATTGTTTTTAGAATATTTTAAGAATGAATTTTATTTATTAAGTAATGAATGTCTTTAACGAAATCTTTAAAAATGAAGTACGTCGGTTTCAGTTGAAGATAAGCTACATAAACCGCTGTTATTTATAGTTTGGTATTATTACTCTCATTATTGATATGAATAAGTTTCTGCTACCTGATAAAGGGAACCTAAGTAATTCAATTTCTATATCAGTATTTTTTGTTAAAACTAATTACACAAATCTGTAAAATGATCTAAAATATGTAACACAGCATATAATATCTGAAATAAAAACTATGCCACTATACTATATTTCATATATTTACTGTTAAGTCATTTTATCAAGAAGGATGTTGAGTCTATGATTGCTATTTTGTCACAAAGAAACGAGTTAATCTTTTAATTCCTTCCTAGCGGATGTCTTTGGCTATTAGTGGCAATATTATTGTTGAGCATTTGCATTTGAGATGATGGTTTCGATATAAAGAAATAAAATTCAAAATGGAAACAATGAAAAACTTACTTCTGTAAGCATGAACACAATCTATGGCTTTCTGGCATTATGAACGACGTACTGATATTTTCTATGTATTGCAATCTTTGAGTTTTTGATAAATTTTAAAGGAAAATTAGGTACTTACGTATTAACGCCAATTTGGCGGTTTTTGTACTTACGTATTAACGCCAATTTGGCGGT
>BGPR01048308.1:0-11582 GCA_013235015.1 Araneus ventricosus | reverse complement strand
GTTTAATACAACGCCTGGTTTATTAAGAAACACTATTAGGAATTAATATCATTTCATAATTTCCAAACATAGAATTATTTTTGTTTTATATTTATTAAAGTTGACAATTGCAATACCACTATTTCTATAAAAAGATAATATATATAAATTTTCTACTATTGCGACCGTATCTTCAACGCTTGAATCACTGAATAGCTTTCAAAACGCTTCTTCCGATTACGGAGGAGGCAATGTTTACGCCATTACGAGAATAGATTGGTTTGGATGGTATGAAATTTCTAGAGTTGGTGAATTCAAATCCATCCGATTAACAAATTTTCTACTGAATAGAATTCAATCTATGATTCCATTCAGTACCACCAGATTACTTTGATGAAAGGTGTGCACTCTTGATATATTCTCCATCGGAGACTGGGTGATATTCCATGCCTATTCACATCTTTGTTAGTTAAGCACAATTCGTAAAATGTGAAAAATTTGGAGTTAATATGATAAAATGGTTCATTATTCCTAAATGATAAAATCCTCGATGTCGATTTCCTAAAATTTTTACCTAAACAACAATTATCCTTAACCTTTGGACATGAGTGTATATTAAGTTCCATATTGTTACAGTTCTAATGTTTATTCATTTGTGATTAAAGAAATGATATCTATTTTCATTTATAATGCTTAATTTACTGACATTAAAATTATGTGCTTAATTTATACATATGCATGGATATTTAGCATATTTTTATGTTCAAAGATTCAAGTTTAAAAATATTAGTTTGTGTAAAAACCCTTCTCATTTAGCTTCTCTAAGAGAGCAACTGAAATTCAGTTCGCTTCAATGCCAATATCTTTATGAATTTTAAAGTTATTCAACTGGAATCACCTAACTTCTGTAAATTCAGACGCTAATTATATACTTCCTTTTTCAATAGTTTTTATAGTAAAAAATTTGCGGTAAAATTTTGATTTCAGGAAGTTTAATATTTTGGAATTAACTGTAAGGTTGCATTTAATATACTTAGTGAAATTTTAAATTGTAGATTCAAAATGCTGACATAAAGCAATGTGCTTCCTAAAAGTATAGTGGCCGCTTTAAATGTGTACACATATTCATAAATTGACACTATACCTTTTAACTATTTACATCGCGGGTGAAAATTTACCTCATATGATATTAAACTTAAAATGTTTTAATATTTAGAGATGCAAAAGATGCTTTTTTCTACCTAATGTCCAATAAAAAATATCTGACAAATAAAATTTAACTTGACAATAACTGATACATAGTGAGTAGAAAAAACGTGGAGATTCATCAAAATCTCAAATTCGAACTTTTTGACTATTACAATACTTTCTCTTTGTATTGTATACTTCGTATAAAGTAAAAAAGTTATATTGATATGACGGTTTTCAAATGACACATGAATACATTCAGCAAAATACTGGAAATAAAATATCGAATGAAAGCATATAAAAATATTTCAGCTGAATGAAAAGTTCATTTTGAGCTCTAGTAGTCCGGAATTGGAAAAAAAAAATGTTTTTTTGCCTTGAAAAAAGTGTCCTATCTCACAGCAAAATCAATATGGATTAACCGCAGAATACCATTAACTTCAAAAAATACTTCTTTTGTAGGGGAATTCTTGCCAGGGCTTTCATTTGAGCTTATATTAACCAATTTTTGCAGAAATATAGCTTTCATGCGATGTAAACAAAATGTTGAATAATTGATCAAACTTTTCAAAGACAGAATTGCTGTACCTTATTAGCATTTTAAGATTATTTTTCTATATTATTCAAATTAAAAGTTATTTCTTCTTTTAATTCTAATTAACCAAGAATATTTTCTGTTATTCAAATTCAGGATCTGATAGCGAAATACTTTTTCACGTCACACTTTGTGTGCAGATCTGACTCTTCCATTCAATATCATAGTGGATGGATGTAACACTTTCTACTTCGAACAGTACGCACTTTTAATATGTTCTTTGAAAATGTTTTGGCTATTGGCCTATGGACGAGTTTTCTGGTTTGTTTATTTTGGATTCACAGACCATTCTCCGGTAACTCTCCGATTTAAGCAATCGTCAAATCCATTTGGATACTGTATCAAGCACCAAGTTCGAATCAGTCCTTTTTTCAGTACACAAAACGTTTAATTCTGTGTTATTTGAGTTCGTGTAATGCTTTTTCTATTCAAATCAATTTTAAAAAAGCTCTTAAAACGGCTAAACTCCAAATGGAAATATTGTAAGAAGTTAAATCAGTTGGTTAAAAATTTAATCGGCAGTGATTATTTAAATCGTAGGTTTAAAAATTTAACTGCGAAACAAGCCTTAGAACGCTCCGAAAAAGCGATAACGAACAATTATGGCAACCTTTTCATAAAAATTAGAATCTTATTTTTAAGTAAACATTTAGAGCTACAACAATAGGATCGTCTTTTATTTTCTTTGAATAATCTTTTCATTTCCTTTTGTTTGTAATTTTTTATTTACTTTTTTTCTCTCCGTGCTCTTCTTGTGTATTTTTTTTGTTTGTTTGCGCTTTATTGTATTGAGAAAAGCATTTGTTTCTTGGATGTAACCTTATATGAGTTGTATTTGATTTCCTGTATTTTCTATATTTTATGTAAATTACCATTTGAAAAACTAATAAATGCTGTTCCCCGGAGAGCCACATTATGCTCTAAAACCTTTTGGGTTGAGCGGGCTGTCATGGGAATTTAAAAAAAAATAAGAATGCTAAATTTAATATTTTCAAAGTATTCTTAAGACATAACATTCGAAAACTCTACTTTAAGCATTAATTAGCATCTTCAAAGAGAGTGTTGTAATTTTGAAGATTCCATTGATTTAGCATTACCACCGGAAATCAGTGGTTATGGCGGAAGTCGTATTTCATGCAAATAAACAAAACAGAAAACTCGCCCATTGAATTCTAAATTAACTTATGGGAAAATAATCATCTACGCCGTATCATTTGAACGGCTGAAGCACTTTTCTTGTTGCATTTTCTGTAAATTGAGCAGGTTTTTTTTTAACTTCATCCCAGACACGCAGTCCGGAACGATATTTAAGGGGACGCGGGGATATTAGACAGAATTTTAAAATATACCTAAATGAATAAAATATCATAGATATATGAAAAATCATTAACAAATTTCAAAAAAAATTCAAGAAGAGATAAAGGAGCATAAACAATATATTTTCTTATTTCTTTAGTATTTTTCTTTGAGGACGATTCATCAATGTAGGTTTTCATAGGTGAACCTATTCTGTGTGTATTAGAAATTGCGAAGGAAAATTCTTCGGGAGCTAACATTTTAAAAAAATGAAAAATAGTAAACCTTCTCTTTATAATAAACGGCTTACGAATAATTAAAAAAATGGTGAAATCGAGAGACACTTGGTTTAAATTCTGACCAAATGGTCGAAAATCCAAACAGTACCGGTTATTCCATGTTATCTGGTCACATGCTATGTATAGTAAAAGTTAGGAAGAAGAATATTCTCTTACTGTTGATTAAAATTAAATATTAAACGCATAAAACTAAAGACAGTTTTTAAAATTTAGATACAGTTAATCCTCATTAATATGAAGATTAACTGTATTATAGAAAATAATTTATAAAAATTACTCTTTTGCACCACTTTTGACTTCAATAGTTGGTGCTGAGCTCACATCACTCCTCGGTAATTTTTCGCTTCCTTTTGTTTTACCACTTGTTGAATAAGCGGATTTTCTCAAAATGGCGGAAGTAGAATGCGAGGTAGGGTCAAAAAATATTTTCTTTGTTTGAATTGTTATTTCATATTTTTTGTTTCTTGTGTAATGGTTTTGACGTAGACATACGTCTCTCCATAGTGGTCTAATGGTGTGTAGGGAAAGAAAAACATTATGACGCTTTTCGCGTTCAAGTTAAACGCTTATAGCTCCGCAACCAAATAACATAGAGAGTTGGTTTTAGTTTCATTTAACAGAGAAAGAAGGACATTGAAGATTGCAAAAATAATTTTAGAATTTGGAATAACGGTTCAGTCACAGTCGAGCTGCAAAGTTCGAACTCGTGTTCACAAAATCAAAGTTGAAAGTTCTTTTCAGTCATGAACAATTTTGATGACATCACAGCAACACATGCGCCCGCACGCAGACTATCCAAGTACATTAGGCAATTCATTCATCGATCTTACGTTCATGCGAAACATTACTTCAGAATTGTTGAATTACGTCGAATTTCGTGCTAAATTAAACACTTATAGCTCCGCAACTAAATAACATAGAGAGTTGGTTTTAGTTTCATTTAACAGAGAAAAGTAGAAATTGAAGATTGAAAAAGAATTTTAGAATTTGGAGTTACGGTTTAGTCAAAGTTAAGTTGCAAATTTGGTGATAATCACGAAGAGTTTCACATAGATAGAGTCATATAGTCACACTAGACTAATAATACTATAGACTATAGAGTTAATAGTCATATAGAGCTACTTTAGTCACAGAAATTCACAGTTGAGTAAGTTAAGTAAGTCTACGTCCCGCAATCCCAGCGGCCGTTTCGCGTAGATAGCCTACCATCGATTTTTTTTTTTACTCTTCCACTTTAGGATTTTTCGGGTCGCATAAAGGTCTTAATTTTTAGACTAATGTCAAGCCCTTAACAGAAAAAAAATCCTGTTTGAATCTCTGCTTTGTGTGGCTCTTGAAAAGTACAAAACCGGATTCCTCCATTTTGTTTTCAGTGTTTAACAGTGTTATGTTCTTCATTAATATGAAATATTTAATTATAACCAACATTCCGGGAAATACGGGACATTTAATTCTAATTCGGAATGAAGTGGGATGCTTCTGCAATCCGAGACAAACAGTCGAAAATCGGAACTGTCCCGGCTAATCTGGAACGTCCGATCAGTTTAGTTTTTAGAACCTTAGACGATTGCTACTCTAGGTTCTGCATCATATGTTATTTATCTTCCTGTTTAGTATCGCTCCCTCTTTTAATTTTTTTATTTTTGCAAAAAATTTTAAATACTCTGTGTATGCTTTATAAAATCCCTTCAAGTTAGCTACATGTTTCGCTTTGAAAATTACTAAATTTATTTCAAAAATGAGTATTAGACATGTAGCTGATCACAAATATGTAAGGGGAGAAAAATTATCATTTTTTATTTTCAAGAAATTTGTAGTTTCACAGTGAAACCGTTGAACGATAACGGGCTATTTTTTCCTCCGAATAAGTTATCATCGAAATGCAATTTAAATTGCGTATTTAATTTGTAAGTATACGAGAGTATTCAGGATATTCAACCTTCATAAAATTCGATATTATTTTCGAAGATTCAATTTTAAAAAACATCAATTTGTGCAAGAGCCCTCATCTTTTTGTTTCTCTTAGAGATTAAAAGAAATTTAGCTCTTGCAATGCTGATGTTTTTGTGAATACTAACATTATTGAAGTGGAATTTTATTAAAAGTTACCCTATATATCAGGTTCTGAAGTTATGAAATAAAAATTAGCTACGTTTCTCACATGCTCAGTAAAAAAAATTTCGCTGTGTGGTTTCACTGCGAAACCAATGGACGCGAAAGGGTTAATAGGGCAGCGATGGCCTGGTATGATGGCTCAGGTGTCTGGCTGACTGTATCAGGGCCGGAGGAGTCCAGTTTCGAAACCCGATTCCACAAAAGAAATTCCGCCGTGAAAGCTGACATGGTGCATGCCAATTCCGTAAGAACCAAATTACCTCTAGCTGGTGTGGCGTGGAAGTTTGTGAAGGTGTTCCCGGTCAGGTGCCGTCGCCGACGTCATCCGACCATTGCTCAAAATTAAAAGATCCGTTCCAAAATAGCCCTCGAGTAGCTTCAAAACGAGACGCAAACTATAAATTAAACTAATGCTTTAATAATTTAAGAAATTGGTATATTGTAATCTAAAGTGTCTTCGGAGAGCTAGAGATTGCTGTTTGGAAGGCCGTGGACAATTCCATAACAAAAAGAACCACCCTGAGTCACACTATAAAAAAAAACTAGAAAACTCTTAGGCTGCTGCAACTGCAGAACTGATCGGGAAAAGCAGTATCCAAGAAACCTTTCGTTGCAGTCTATAAAGACGCATGGAAAGACACTCTGTTTTATAATTTCTTCCACCATTCTTAAACATTTATGAAGTGTAAAAATATTTAACATATCTTATATTAAAGAACATTTGTTGCTGAATTTTATGTTCTTATATGTTAATGACAAACTAGTGATTTTTCTAATATTAAAATATATTTTTTTTAATCACATGGATCCAAACGGCAGTTGGAAAAAGGAAATTTGAACTGCTGTAATTTTACATATGAATTACCAGCTCTTGCTCTCAAGAACGAATTCGACTTTAAATAATACCAAAACAAGTAAATTTATGTATGGTGTGAAGTTAAACCCATTCAAGATTTTATATATATTTTTAAGTTTTTCTTTCAGTGGTGCATTAGATTTGCTTTTAGTAATTTAATGACATTATATGATCACGAGTCTCATTCAGTTAATTGCTTTTTCATTTTCATTGTTTTTCACCCAGCTTCTTTTAACCATGCATGTCAATAATCTTCCCTGTTTAAACACCAGGTTTAGCCACATGAGTGTACTGTCGCGGGAAAAAAAAATTAGCCACAACGAATTATTTTACCGTCATTCATCGCATATTAAAACAAATGGTACCAATGTTCGGGAAATGAGGTCTGGTAAAAGATTACATGTTCAAATCTTCATAAAGGGTCATATAAATATTTATAATTGCACTAACTTCAAAATATCAATGAAAACAAACATTTTTCTTAATAAATTTCAAAACTTATGGTTGAATACCAAGTTACGTCATCCTAGAGTTTTTTGTTTCGAAATTTATAAGCAAATAAAATTTTGAATATGTAATGTTAAATAAAAATTTGGAATTTTTATTGATATCTTGAAAAATAATTTAGCTATTGATCTAAAAAAAATTATGTAATAGTATGGGCTATTGTTCACATTTTACACTTTTTATTTTAAAATAATTTTGAGCAAATGAAATATTTTATCCAAATTGATGTTTAAAAATTTTTGAATAGCAATAATTATAAATTTTAGCAGTTATTGAGGTAGATGGCCATTTGATAAGCCTATGCAAAATTTAAGCATATTCGTAAGAGTAGTTTTGAAGTTAAACCGGAATTTGAATCATGGCTAAAATCTGCAGATAAAACATATTGTTATAAGTACAGTTTCGTTATCTACACTGTCACGACTTATGATACGTGAGAATTCATTCATATTAAATTTCAAAGAAAACAAATAGCAGTCAGCTATATCACATCTGAAATATTTTTGAAACAAAATTTCGTGGGGAGATGGACAACGTATGCGAAAACAGACAGCTTGTACCGTTTCCAGACATCTTTCTAAACATTTTTATTTAAGTTCACATGTTTCATGATTGTAAAGATGGAATTTTGTAATCGATTTTTCGCTCACATCTTGATGTGTTAGAGTTTTGTTAGCTTGTTCACTTGCACATCATTTGTTCACATCGTGCTGTCGATGAAAAAACACTATATTAGTATTTTCATAACTTAACTATCAATTCATTAAATTAAATTCTAATTCCACACCAATGATGTCACATGACAATGAATTTCAGAAAGAAAATTGTTTTCAACATTCTTTAACATTTATAATAATAATTTTTTAAATTAAAGGCCAAGAAGTAGGGAATAATTACATAAAAATAATTTCAGACTTTCACTTCATTAATAAAAGAGTGCTTTTCAAAAACTATTTTTTATTTAATTTATTTTTAAAGTATAATTATTTAAAAATAAAAATGGAATGTTACAATGGCGCGAAAACAAGACTTAAACTGTTCTAAAGTTCATTTTCTAAATAAATAATTATTACTACTTCCTGTTACAAGAGTGAAAATGAGAGCTGATCACAATAAAACACGAAAATATTTCTACCTAATACAAGCACTCGTAAATATTTCCTTCTCACAGAAGCTGCTGCTCATACAGCGAGTAAAATAATATCGAGAGCATTAGACAACGGGGTTGTTCTGTGTCAACACTTAAATGGTTTACAAACCGTCAATCACTTTAGTATCATTGGTTTGAAAACGAATAGATTGAAGCAACGTCCCAGACTCGCACCATACCCCACACTTTTAATTTATGAGATTTAAAAAATGTACCACTTTTAAAGTTATATCCTTTCTGACATATAAATATGTCTGGTTTCAGCTTGCGCTTGCTTTTCTTATTTGATAGTGCTCTTCAATTACCTGCTAATCTTTAGATTTTAACTAAAGATGGTAGTGGAGAGGAGCCAGTTTTTTTTAAATTTCGCTTCTGCGGCATTATGACGCTACAAACAAACATTAATTAAAATATTGAATAAAGCCTGCACATGGCCTTGTGTCGGGGCAGCTTCAATCCGTTGACGTTGTCAGTGATCTTTAGATTCTTGTTTAATAAAGGATGATTTCTCCTAAACACAACGCTTTTATATCACTGGATCACTCTCTGTTGATAATTTTCCTGTATTGATGTTACATTTACTTTTTCCATTATACTCAAAGGCTTTAGCCAGATCCATTTTGTGAAAAAATTATATGCAATATAGTGTATTCGTAATATTAATTATATGAAATATCGTATATTTGTAATATTAATTATGTACAATATCGTAAAAGTTGTATTGATTCTCGTCTAGTACTTGGATAAAAGCCCATCATTCATATCGAAAATACAAATCGAATGCCTATTCTATTTCTTCTGCACATTACAATTAATGACTAATTCTTTATTAGAAAAAAAAATTAGAGAGTTTGCCGAAACGAGTTGTCTCTTATTGAAAATGTTGCTTCAAAACGTTTTTAAATTTAATACTTTTCAACAAAAACCTTCGCTGATATTTTCGTATTTTATAAATTAGTGTCTTTTTGAGCAGTCGATTCACTTAAAACAGAAGATTGAAATAATGTATTTGCTTTCATATATCATGTATCAAATAGATTCGGTATTTTTAGCGATCGTCATTCGGTTCTTTATTTCGCTCACGGATTTCTTTTGAAATTGGAAGTTGCGATCCTGTCTTCAATCAACAGCGTCTTGAAAGCATTACTACTGATATTTATCTAAATATTCGCAATGAAGAGTAGTAGTAAGAACTTTTTAAGTTCTTCAATATTCCTTACGTTCTAGTCCAATTATTATGGAAATGAATTATATGATTTCAATTTGAAATTTCTAGCTATGAAGACTATTCTAATTTTATTACACGTATAAAAATAAGTATGTATCAAGAAATTTTTGTAGAAAAATAATATAAAATTGCACTTGTTTGTATAATGGAATAGTATACACGTTCCGCATTGATAATTAAAAGTAGATGCAGTTGGAATATCGGGATAATGGAGCGATTGTCGTCGGCATAACGTAACTGTCAAGCTCGCCATCTAGAAAGCTATCCAGTTGCATCGCTAAGTCCATATGATATATATTCAGATTGTGATATAAAAAGTTTTAGATAAATCATCACCCAACAAAAAATGTCAGAAAGCTTTGCTTGAAAAAATCAAATATATCTTTATTTGAACATTAAAAGACTAAAATACACAACCTTCGTAAAACTTGTCAATAGGACCCTTGCAGTTAAAAAGATTAAGTAACAGATATTTAGAGGAATGAAAAAATGTCCGCAGTGGCTTTGTTTTACGATCTCAACTTCTGAGCCAGATGGTTCACGTTCGAAATCCGCTTCCACTGAAAGACACGTTGCAAGTGTGCTGGTGTACGCCGAATCCGAAACCGGGTATCAGCCGTCCTTTGGTGTGATGTGGAAGCCTTGAGAGAGGGATGCCAGGTTAGGTGTCGCACTCGTCATCCGATGGCGGCAGAAAAAACTGCGAAATACGTGCCAAGTTAATAGTGGTATTGCTTCGAAACGGGTCGTTAATAGAACAAAACCGAACAAAGATGAAGATAGTAATTTCATGTCAGGAATGCCCGGTATCTAATATTGAAACATTTTTTCGAAATTTTCACATTCTTCAAAGACAATCCTGGATACCTCTTCTAAACATTAAATTTATATGCCTTATACTTGGTTGAACTCTACCCTCTATAATCTTATGAATTAAGTTCATTGCTTGTTCAATAACTTATCATAAAATACCAATTGGAATGAATGCGCTCTTTAGTTAGTATGAAATGCATAACCTAACAACACTGAGAAAATGAATGACTTATCAGAAAAAAGCTAGAAATATACCTAAAGTTAAATTTAGGAAATAAATTTGACTGAAGTTATTTTTTAACCTTTACTGAGTTACTTAATTTGTTATATATGAAAAATTTTGTACTTTCAGCTATAAATTCTTAATCTCCTTGTCTGGGTTCCAACTATTAATTACCAGAAACCAGTATTTAATCTTATATTGCTCTAATTATTCTCGCCTTAAAGCATTCTCATTCTTTTCTTTCTTCAGGAAAGCAATTTTAGCCATTAAAACATACTAACAATTTCTTGTAATAAAACGCTTGTTCAATCAAAATTATTTCAGCATCATCTCTAACCTGGAAGTTCCGTAAGGAAATATGTTCGTGAAATATTCTTCGTGAATCTTCAATTAAATTGTGTGTGTGTGAATTAATCTTTTTTTTGCTTAATCAGTTAGATTTATTTTCACTAACTGGAAAATTAGATACCAGGACATATATGGAATAAAATCCATTGTTTACATTTCTTTTTTAAAGAGATGAAGGAAACATTTTCAATATTGATAATTTTACAGAATCATACATTAAGGCGAGGAAAATAAATATCTTTTCCAAATGAAAAAGCTACCTATAACAATAGAGTAAATCTAAGATTGGAAAATCATACATCTGGCAAGTTTTTAATTCTTTAGAAAAAATATGCCTTGAGGCTCAACACAGTTATTTTCTTAGATTTTCATTCACGAAAGAAACAATCTCTTGCTCACGGATGTATTTGCAAGTGATTTCTGTCTGTTTGTGATTAAAGGATAATATGTAAAATGTAATTTGTATGAGATACGTGGAAAGGTCTAATGCTTTCAATGAGACTGTTCATTGACAAACAGGGCAAGGATTTCTCCTATAGGAAAACCTAGGCCATGGCCTAGGGCGCAGCAATCGGAGGGTGCAAATATAAATTACAATAAAATATTTACACATTTCAGTATTATTTTGAAAAGATCATATAAAATACAGACCCATACCTATTAAATAAACTATGGTACATCGCATTGGTTATTTTTATAGTTGCGATAAATGCACTGGGGAGCTGGCAAGGAAATTAAATTCTTTTTGGCCTAGGGCGTAGAAATTATAAATTGTTGACAAACATTTTATTTTACATTTCCATGATTTGAGAGAAAATATTGAGCCTTTTGCTGTTATGAATCTTATAGTGGTTGCCATCGAATTATGATTCATGTAACACGTTAAAAGCTAAATAGCTATTTATAGAATGGGAATTTATTGATTTTAAACCACTCAGCTTCTTTCAGGATCGTATACAGTAACATGTAACTGAACGAAGTACGT
>BGPR01048307.1:0-11583 GCA_013235015.1 Araneus ventricosus | reverse complement strand
GGTGAATGACTTCATCAGAGGCCAGACATTCATGCAGATTCAAAAATGGAATAGACATGAATCTGCATGAATGTCTGGCGTCTGATCAAGTCATTCACCAGATTCTTACTTCTTGTCGTTGTCTACTATTATTTTTACCCTTCCACTTTTTTATTCCGCTTTTTTAATATTTTTATTTATTTTATACTTGGCATTTTTTTCCTGGAAGATGCTGCACTTGCGCACACCAATTGAATTGCTTCTATTATTCTTTGTCTTTTTAGATATTCTTACTTTTTTGTCTCTTTAGATATTCAATGCTTAAAAATTATAAAGTAGTTTTTAAGAATTTCCTGCATGTGAGTTTCAAGCATATTCATTTATGCTGTCCTATGCAACTAGTTCTGCGGAGAAATGTCCAAATAAGTAAACTAATTTTCTGTTAGAAGATTTCACATTTGCATTATTGTCATGAGTGTTCTTTAACCTTATAAGTAGTGCGCATCTATTTTGTTCTCTTTATATAGAAGCATGCAGCACTTGAAGGAAAGCGGAACAGGAAAAACTTGAAATATTCGAACACTATTTAAGTGCGGAAACTTCATTTTCCATGTAAATGATTACCACAACCTAAGGTAATGCCCATGGTAATAATTAGTGGTAAGTAATTAATAAATGAAATGTAATACCATACTTATACCGGAATTAAACGGCATCATAAAATTGGAAATGAAATGATAAGTGTGTTTCTATAACTTTACATTATGATGTGTATTAATTGTAAATGTAATTGTATTTACGACAGAACTAATTTAAATAGTGCCTTTAACAAAATTAGCTTCTTTATATTATGTATGATAAAAATATCATATAACTTTCACAATCAGGATAAGTTTGCTTTCTCATTCATAGAAAGTTTATTTGTTGCAAAACAAATGAGAAAAATTCTTTTCTCCGGATTCGAAAATTGGTATACGCATTTTATATTTCGAACGCAAGAACTACATGCAACCATTTCTATCTTTCCTAGAATCTCAAGCACTCTCTATATCTATAAAAGTCTTCCATAATCGTGTAGAGATCGTATTTGATGACAAAATACTTATTTACTTTTTTTCTTTCTAGCAGCATTACATTTCATTTCGCTTGAGAATTTCGATGATCTTTTTTCTTTGAACCTTATACAGCCCTTCTATCTGGTCCTAGGGAAATCGGATTCATATCCATCAGACAAAATCCAATGGAAAAGCCTGTCTGGTTTCCTCCAACATTCATTTTCTTTATGATGTTTCACCAGAATTTTTTGTCATCTTTTACTTATGATTTTATGAAAATCCCATCCAAGATGGAAAGAATTTGCGAGCTCAAATTGAACAACTGTTTAAAATTTTCTTTCTTGTAGTAAAAAGAATGTGAAAACCAATCTTCCAATCAAAAGTTTCTTCAAATTCTTTAACCAACAAAAGCTTCTAACGAGGATTTAAATTCCCTTGTTATGTGGAAAGCTACCTTTTCTAATAGTTAAACTGAGGTTTCTTTCCTAACTTCCATTCTTTGTTTTCCGTTACCAAACATGGCGTTCATTTTGCTCATTAGTTATATGGCATGGTGTTAAGAATTCACATCAATATTTGTTTTTCTCACATAGTATGAGATATCATTTTAAAATGACTGATGACGTTAGAGAATCTCATAGTGTTTTTGTTTTTTTGCAAATGCGCTTGAGCAAAGAATCGGGGTATGATTAGATATATGCGATGTTTTCAAAATCAAGAGATGAGAACTGCAGAAATATGTTTTAATATTCGTGAGCCATTTCTCATAATTTTTTTCAAAAATAGTATTTTTTTATCAGACGGAATTTAAATAGTAGATTACTTAAAGTATGTTTTTAATAATAATGACGCAAAATCTTCTTCAAATTTCTAAACATGAAAATTAGCCGGCATACTTATTATTTCGCTTTAAGACGATATTAGATCTGCATCGGAGTAATTATCATGCAAAGACATGCTATTGTTTTAAATAGGAGACAACGGTTTCTTTAAATATGCTTGGGCAACAAATAAAGAGTTAAGTATCAAGTTAGTTCCTCCTTGATGAGTCTACCAAATAAGAGCTTGGGAGAATAATGAGAATTAATAATTTTCAAATAGAACTTGTTTCTTACATCGTTTCAAATTAATAATTAAATTATAATGATTGCATGCATTAGTATTAAATTTTAAGAATCAAACAATTTTAAATTTTCGCTGAAAATATTGTTCCGTTGCCAATTTTTGTGAAATGCGCTTCGTAAACATATAGCAGTCATTGCAATCCGTAGCTATGAATTGCTAAAGTAAAAAAGGAAAGCTTTTGCTCTTAAAGCATTTATATGAAAATGTACCGACTACAGGAGTACCTATTACAGCAAACAAATAATGAATTAAATAATTCCTGCGAATTCAATAACGAAATTAGAACATTATGAAAAGACATATTTTTGGGTAAACTTATATATTTTTTTGCAAAATGTAGCTGAAAATTTATTTTAATTTTTAATTAAATCTTCTATAATATATTAAAAATATTTTTTATCAGGTCATTACTCTTATTAACAAACTTACCATATATCATTAACTTGGGCCTTACATATTTGGGCGTACATGGACCCCCTTATTTATACCTAAATATCAATAAAAATGTTTGCATGATAATTTGGAAAGTATCGACAGTATAGTTTTATGTATCTTCAATATTTACAGACATTTAACACCAGCTTAATTTCCTTTTTCAATTTTGTTTTGACCACCATATATATTTTTATTATTTTCTATTTGTTAGTCTTTAATATAAATATCATAGTATCTTGGTATCAATTCTTTCAAAAAGTTTGCTAACAGAGTAAATCTTGTATGGATCTCTCAATTTGTGAAATTATTTTTTATTATCACTCGGAACACAAAATATACAAAATTGTAGAATTCTACTGCAACCTGAAGAGAGAAACAAATAATAAATATAATATATAATAACAAAACGATAACAAATTTTATATTTACATCATGAAAAAAATCAAGTTCAATAAAAGCGTGTAAAACGCAAGCAAAAGAACTTCCAAGTATTTTACCAATCACATAGATGAAAGGCAACTGAAATCGTTACAAATTCTTAAAGCACTTACAGGCCGCGGTGGCATGATGGTAAAGTCTGGGACCGGAGGGTTCCAGGTTCGAAACCCGTTTCCACTGAAGCACGTTGAACCTAACGTCCTCTTGATCGGGTGGTGCGGAAGATTGGTTAGGGGGTCGACCTTGTCATACGACCGCGGATTAAAATGACGAGGCCCGGCTCAAAACAGCCCTCGTGTTGCTTCAACACGGGATGTTAATATAACTAAACTAAAAGCTAAAGCTTTTACATCTTAATTGAACAGGAGTTTTCAGATATGCTGTAAATGTGGGATAAAAGTAACGTTATTTTTGTTTGCAGTAAGTATGGAGTAAGAATAACAGAATTGGAGTTTCATTCTAAATATGAAGTAAATTTAATCTAAAAATTGGTTCAAAACTGTACTCACATTATAAATGGCATATATGAAAGGGTTGTAGCAGGAGTTACTCATTGCCAACCAGTGACAACAAAACCATATGACATTGATGTATTTGTATCTGAAAGAAAAGTAAGAACATTTACATCCAGAAATATAAACTAACATATAATACAATGTCTTTTTCTCTAGCACGTATAAGTAAATATAATTATCAAATAAAAGGTACATAAATATTGAAATTATAAAATTGTTAGTGAACATTGTACAATTGAAGGTAATATTAAAATCTGTAGACTAATGCTATCAAAAATAAAAAATTTTTAAAGACAAACGAAGCTGATCTATGTTCACAAAAAATAGACGAAAGAAGATAAATATTTATAAATATTCTTTCGAAAGTTAATCGGCGGAAAGAATATTCAGTTGGAAGATTTGTGCTGTTTATTTTACGCAAATTTAAAACGTCGTATTCATTCAAACAAATAAAAATAAAATAATTTAGAAATTGTTTATTCAACAGAAAATGATAGGTATAGCTTATACAGAGTGACGCAGAAAGGTGTAACAAGCATTTATTTCCTTAAATACTGATTTTAAACATATGCTTCCAAGTACAAAGTTTCATTAAATGAGGTAAATATTTGTATCAAGATACTTTGATATCGAAGGGTATTGATAATAAAAACTTACAATAACTAAATTTTTATACGGCCTTCATAGAGCAAAAATGTCAATTAGTAAAATGTTTTTTTTTCATTCATCGATTCACAAACAACGCATTGTGCCTAACTCACCGGTGTGAATATCACGACCTACGTAGGGTTAACTTCAATGAAGAACGTAAGTGTGTCCTACAAAGAGAGCTTTGAATACGTTTAACACTCTAAACATACCAAAATTGCATTCTGTAACTAGATACAGAACAGAACACCGGGCGTCTCTTAACCCCGTACCGTGACCAGACCGGTCACTGAACGATTTGATTGGCAAGATATGGAGATTTTATTTAAGATAATAAGAAAGAAAACCAAACAGAGAAAAGCTATTTACACTATATACAGCACAGACATTTACACTTTTACACTCCTATTTCGTATAATTGTTCTTTTATTTAGATGTTGTTTTACTTTTCTTTTTTTGAAGGGGGTTGGAATGTCTGGTAATTTGGAGTTTGGTTGTTGAGCTAGGTAGATACATAATAGTCACAGATGTTGATGGCTTAACGGAAAAATTCATTATACGAAACGTCTTCCCGCCTTTAGTTTGGTTAACAGGAGTTGTACTCTATCTTTAAATTTCATTTTTGTTCAATTTCGTCCGAAATTTGAAAAAACTTATATAATTTGTTCAAAAATTGAGAACACCCGTTTTAGCATTCCTATTTCAACCAGAATTGCTTTATATGTTTTAATTTCTAGCCTTTTATTGATTCCCTAAGGAAGTTTGATATTACCTTTAAATTTCATTTTTGGTCGACCGAAATTGGAAAAAAATGTAATTTTGACAAGAATTCTTAACTCCCGTTCTCACCGTCCAATTCCGCAAAATATTGCTTCATAGGTCTTAATTTCTTGCCCTTTATTGATTCCCGAAGGAATTTTGAGCCCAATCCTTATTCTTTTGTATTGACAATCAACAACATCTGGTTTCACGATGTGCGATAATTATACTGAATGAGAACAAGATATGAGCGGTTGTTTTCATATAATATTCACAAGTTAACAAATGATCGCTAAGCCAGAAAACTGAGAACAAGAACTTTGGGGCGTTTGATTACCTACATGCTGAGAAATAAACAAAACATCGTGCGGAGATCATTTAATCACAAATATCAAAGCATTTCTTGCCGAAGTTAAGAAAATACAATAATTACTACTTAATTATAATGAATGCAAGTAAATGAATAGAAACAGATAAAAATTGTTTTAAGAGACATTAAAAACTATTGAAGTTTCCATTAACTTTGTTTAGAACCTCATTTCTGGTTTTCGTTATATTGATGAGTTGATTGTATTTAATTTCAATGACTTTTAATTGCTATCCGGGAGAGCTTAAATTAAACAAAACCAATTATAATACTAATAAATGCAATTATTTGGATTTGGTAATTGAAATTTTATATTTAGGAGTTTTGATAGGCGTTTATGATAAAAGAAATGACTTTAATTTCAGGACTATTACACTTTGTGATTTTCATTCTAATCTCAACCTAAAAGTTTTAAAACACTAAAGATTTTATCCTTTTGTTTTCAATCTCCGGGATAAATTCAGGCGACAGAAGGAACTTTAATTTGACCTTAAAGTCACTTCCTCTAAAGAAAATTTGTCCCTATTTTTTATTTAGAATCTGAATGGCGAGTGACTGAATTAGAGTGAATGGCCTTTGAAAACGTTCAACATTTGGATTCTTATTCCTTTGTTTTTCAATCTTATTTCTTTATTTATATTGTGTTCTATTTTTAAAATTTGATTTTCTGTCTATTAATTCTTATGGATCATACACAATTTCAAACTTTAAGCGTCCTTTATATTTTAAGAAAGCATATATGTATGTTTCATTTTATAAAATATTAAACATTATTCCACCAAATTAAAAATAAATTAATAAAAACAAATTGAATGAATAAAATTAAACATAAAGTTATCTATCATAACCTAATATTAATAATTTTTTCTGATATATTATTTACGATTTCAAGAATACTCTCTCACTGAATTAAACATTCCAATTTAGACAACAGTTTGTGGTCCATTTAAAGCAAGTTCTGGATAAAAAGAAAGAAACATTGCCTATCCATTTCTTTAAACTACTTTCATCAACTTATTGTAGTAAATAGCAGCCAAACAATTTTCTTATCCAAAGATATAATAACATATTTTGCTACTTACTTCAAAACAGTGTAGGGCTGTTTGTCTCATGTTGCACTTTTTACATAATGATACTTAAATCTAAACACATTATTAATTCTAACCACGTACAGTTTTCTAACAATGATTTCATACATAATCTTTTCATCGTTACAATATAATTTGAAGAATAAAAGTTCTGCTTCCTATCATATGTAGGCGCCAGTCAAATCTACTCTCCCCTATATATACTAGATAAAGATATTTTGTTTTGTCACTTATTACCTGATTGTCTTCAATTAGGTTATTATTTTTTCAATCCGTAGACAGAATATATTTCTTGAAACCGGTGAGGAAACATACCAAGGAATATTAATTTCCTTATGAATAGAGGAGTATGAAAGAAACTGCAGTAAGTCAATTTAACATTATATAAATAATAAATGAATTTCCATAGAGTTATTTGTCTGGAGTTGAAGAAAATAAACTATTCTATTTTCTGATGAATGTTTCATTTGAAAAAAATTAAGTTGTATCTTTCAAGCAAATATTAATTTTAAGATTAAAATACATAATTTACGTTACGTAGTTGTTTCTAAAATATATATAGTTATTTCGAAATATTAATACACAATCACGAAACATTTAAAGCAATCTATCACATATTTTGCAAAGTAATATTTATATTTCACAAGAGACACAAGCCATCCAACTTAGTTTATCTTGGCAAAAAGTTACATATGAACCCTAAACTTTTGTTGCATTTCCAATCGAATTTTCTGGAAATTCACTTTTGAAAGTTAATATTTGAAATTAAACTCCGCTCTTCATTAAATATGGATTTTGTCCTCACTGCGCATTTTTTTCAATTTTCTTTTAATTATGTGTGCAATGTCTTTAACTTATCTGCCATTTCTTGCACGGATAGTTAAGGAATTTATTTATCTTGAATGTTATGTAAATGCCCTAACGGAAAGGCGTCAGATGTTGCTAATGGCCTGAAAAATCAATCTTGTCTGTCGCAGATCTTACCTAACTATAGAACTTAACATTTCTTCCCACACTTAATAAAATTTCTGCTTTGTAATGCTTCTATACAAAAATTTATGTTAATTCACTCCTCATGTGATTTTCATCATTTTTTAATTATTATGATTTTAATTCATTTTCCCGATACATTTAGGAGAAAAATAAATAAGTAGTTTTAGAACACTGATCTAACTAAGCCAAACTATGATACTTTATAAATTGCGTTTTCTAATTATTGTATGGTGAATATGAGTTTTAGTCCGATTTACAAATTTAGAAATTCAGGAACCTTTTCATCCTAAAACATACTGATAACATTCAAGGAGACAGTTTTAGATCGGAGTACAGTCTAATTATAAAATACAGTAAAACGGGGTTACTTTGCACCCGTAGAGGTAAATTTGCACAATCAAGTATTTATGCTGAAAATTAAAATATAGACCAACTAATTAAGTATGCAGGACAATATATTTCGAAACAAGTTTGCAGTAAATATATTTAACTTTGCAAAAAGTGAGTTTGTTATTGAAATATACCTATAAAGAATCATCACCTATGAGGTAACTTTGCACCATAATTTCGAAAATTTATAATCTATGATTAAATTATTGTGTCATCTAAATTTGGCTGCAAAATGTTTTCTCTAGTAATTCCCAACAAGAAAAAAATCAGAAAAGTCCTTTTCAGAGAAAAATACATTCAACAAATCTTGAAATTCCTTTTGAACTCACTAAAATTGGCTCAAAGTAACCCCGTTTTATGGTGTGACCCTCGCTATTTATCTTTTAATAGCTAAAATACGAATGAAACAACATTTTATTAAAATTTTGCAATCAATCTTACTGATGCAAAATTATTTAGCCAACATATAAATTTCAACATGGATCAGAGAGAGTATTATTACTACTTTACAATATGAATAAAATATACTAAATCTTCGTTTCAATGGGCTGATTGGAACAAAAATGCGTTCGTTCAATTAAAAATCCGTGAAATGATGGACTGGAAATATTTAAAATAAGATGTTGCACTTGTGTTGTTTAATGGTAATATGAAAATGTTTAACGTGCATAAATTATTGGTGACAAAACAATTCTTATATATCCGTTTAAGAAGAGTGAAAATAGCTGAATAACAGCTGTAAGATCATGTACGATGAATCAAGGAAGTTAATCTAGAGCTACATTTATTTCGAAATCACCATTTACCGAAAGCCTGCATTGTAAGATAAAGTATTCATAACGCATCTCGTGTATATTGTTACGTGAATGTAGTCGAATAAGCAGGATGAAAAAAACAACCCATATAAACCCATAAATATCCCAACAAAGCACGAAGCACATGACATGGCGCTACCCCACATCCCTAGTGCTATAACCTCATGGGTTATCTAACCAGTGGATGGATTCAGGTTGGATGAATACACCCACTTCCACCACAGGGCCCTGAGATCCCACGAGAAGTGGATCAAAAATAAATATCAGTAACAACACTTTTAATAAAGCTCAGCGCCTTTCAGCTTACCAGTTTTCAATTTGGACAAAACTCTAAAGAGAGATGAATCGGTCGTTTCAGTTCCTGGGTATTAATAGCTTTTGCGACAGGGCGTGATATCATATAGAATTATTTCGAAGGTTTTCTATATCTCCGTTCTAAGTAGAGATAGGGCCATAATTCTTGACTTTTCAGAAGCTTCATTTTGCCTGAAGGTCTGGGTTCGTTGCTTCAGCCTCCAGTAGAAACTTCTATAAAACTTTCTTTCCTGCCATAAGACTAGCAAAACAGGCAAACACTATTTCAAATTATGAACAAAAAGAGGTGAGAATCGTAAAGAAACGTCTAACTTGTTGCCAACCATGAGAATGGGCTTCCATGAGTCTGAGATCGATTCTTAAATTGAACTTTTTTCATTCGGACTTGATAGTCTTTTGATGACGGTTTCGTGTTCGATTATAACTACAACATCCTTCTAATAAGACTAAAATAAGGATTTATTAACGAATTTCCAAGCATTGAATTTTGTGAATACTGTTCGACTAGTAGGATTCTTGATTTTTCACAGTGATTTTAATAAGAAATATAACTCTCTGATTACGAGTAGAACAATATAAAGTGCAACAAACAGTCTTTCCGTTATATGAATTCTCAGTTATTGACTAGAAACGTACTCGTTCATAACATTTACGTGAGCTCATTTGACCTACGAAAACTTGCACAAAGTTCAGTAGGTTCCCATATATGCCATATCTGTAGCGGAAATAAAAAAAAATAATCTTTTCCTTAAACATTTTTCTAACACTAAGGACATCTTGATAGATATATTGATAATGGCCATAGACAAAAATAATTAACTTCACATTTGGTGTAGGAGACTACAAATCGTCGCTTAAATAGCAACGCCACCTATCTTAATTTTTTGAAATTCAAAGAGGAAGAAAGAACTCAACTTTTCCGCAACTAATAACTAATATTTCCTAATTTTTCAAAATCAGATATAAACATGAAACCGCATTTTCCTACCAGATGTGAAAAGAAATTAAGAAATATTCGCTATTGTTTCCTGTTTGAAAATTTAAAAATTGAGATAGGTGGTGCTGATTGTTATTCGACGAAATCTGATTTTCGAATGGTTAGAAAAGGGGAAAAGCTAATTCCTAAATATCTTGTAATTTCCTAATCTTAAGAGAAGATCTTAGATTTTGACGGCTCTAATCTAAATTTTAAGTATGGTATTGGAGATTACAATTCTTCAACCAGGTCACTACATAGAGAAAACTGAATCCATTCTTTTTTCGATTCAGATACATTCATCTACACATATAATTTCCATTTCAACATTATAGCATGTTGCGGTGTGTTGATGTGGTGGTCAAATATACGTTTGAGAAGGGGGCGATTAGTATATAAATCTTTAAAATACCTGTTTAAAAATAATGTAGGTAAACATTTCAACATAAAACCTTACTTGAAATACAATATACCCAGTTTCTACAGAGTGACTCATACATCTCCATACAAATGGTGAAAACGGCGATTAATTTCTTTTTCGAGTTCAGGGAGACGAACCAATTGTAAAAGGATGCCACTAGCGAAGGATAAACGAATTGACATTATTCTGTTGGTATATAGAGCGTCCTTTCAATGCAAAATACAGACTGCATATAATCCATGACAAAACTTATCAAGAAATTCAAAAGGATAAGTTCCGTCGCCGATACAAGCAGATCTGGAAGACCACAGACGGCAACAGATGAAGGTACGTCAACACGAGTACTAGCAGAGATGGCTAGGAGTCCGATAAAAGAGACCTGACGTCTCTCTGCGCAAATGGGAATTAGCAAAACTAGTGTCATGCGAATTTTGAGAGCTAACAATTGTCATCCATACAAGTTGCAGGTGTTGTAACATCTGACAGAGCACGATCCTCACAGCAAGGAGTTCCTATCAGTGAGTGGGCACTGAGCATACTTGATAATGTTTCTGGTTTTGTAAATTCCATCCTTTTTTCAGTTGACGCAAATTTTTATGTCATTGGTGAAGTGAGCAAACAAAATGTCAGCTGATAGCAATCCACATCCGATGTCGGACTATAAATGTCAAGGTACGGAGAAACTCATGGTGTGGTGTGGGATTTGTGGTGAGAGGATGGTTGGTTAGAGCCACTGTCATTGTATGTCGACGTGGAAGGGAGACATGTGGGACATATACTATAACTGTAGCGTCATACTGATCGTTTCAATATCCTGACACTTTCACTTTTGGACGACTCTAGTTCGGAAAGGGGTGACAGGTAATGAGTAAGATAAGCGCATTTCTGAGTTCTATGTTAAGTCAGGCAAAGTAAAATGTAAACATCTCCCCTCCATTTTTCACTTTCCCTCCTATTTTGGTGAAAATAATTCCGTCTGGCGCATACGGAAAAGTGCGGAGGATTTCGGAATCCGAGAACAATATGATGTCATTGGTACGAATAAAATCAGTCACCTCTTTCACCATTTGTATGGAGACTTATACCTCACACTGTATGTGCAGGTAAGTACAGAAATTTACTGGATAGAAGAGAGCTCTTTAACAATGCACGCTACCACTGTTGCATCAGGATAAAATCATGGTTTCAATAACCAATTCCATTGAAATTTCGACGGTCACCTGGACCTGGTTCTCATGAAAGCAGTCGAGGTCAAATGTTCTGC
>BGPR01048306.1:0-11583 GCA_013235015.1 Araneus ventricosus | reverse complement strand
TCTGAACAGCCTATTAGGAAGATATTATGTGTGCAGAGGAATTTCCTGTTCCTTTTAATGTTGGTTGCTTGCACTTTGAAAGACTGGATTTTAAAAAGAATATCGTATTCAGAAAAAGGGAGAAATATCATACAACATTTTCACTCACTTGAATTTTCTTTTGAAGGAGAAGAGAGGCATATAGTGATAGCACCTTGCGCACGTGTCCTCTTTGAAGTCATCGAACAGAAGATAGGCCCGGCGCTCCGTTCTGCAGGCCCACTGCTGTGTCACTGTTTCGATCTCCATGGTGATGTTGGGTTCGCCATGTGTCGGCAACACCTACAAAATTAACAAGAAACTTGAACTCTGAACTCTGTGTATATTCAGATTGTATATATTTGTTTATTGATTTACCAGAAAATCACCCGTCGTGGTATGACGGGTGCAAATTGCTTCTTCATTCGAGAGATTTCCCGTCAAATCTGATGTGTTTAGATAGATATATATGTGAGAGAAATGTTTAACATTGATTGAAAACAAATAAAAAAACATATGTTTTATGACAGGATATATATGTATATACAGTGGCTCCCAAAAGTGTTCGTACACTTACGATTTTCGACGAAATAGGGCTCTATCCATGAATTAAAATTAATATTTCGGAATAGGTATTTAATAATAAGATCTATCTTTTGTTCTTAACAAAACTACATGAAATATTTTAAGAACATAGTAAAACTTTATTTGTAAGAAATCAATAATCAAAAAGTAACAAAAATTTTATCTCACAAAAGTCTTCGTACACTGAAATATTTTCGGATAAATTCATAACTTAAATTATCGTCTATCGCTTTATTTTTATTTTTGCATTGTGTGGGATTTATAAAATCGTTTGACTTTAATTTTTGTTTGCTTACACCGTAATATTCTATTTATTATTTAAAAGTGGCTCGTAGTCGTAAAGAAGCAACAATAAGCGTTCGAAAATTGATTATTTTTCATCATATTAGTGGTAAATCAGTTCGGAATGTCGCTAAATTAGTTAATTTATCCCATTCTACAGGGCAATATGTGATAAAACGCTTTAGAGAAGAAAATCGGATAGAAAACAAGGTAAGAAAAGGTCGAGCGGCAAAGTTAACAGAACGTGATCAGGGATTTATAATTAGAAAATTTGTAAAAAATACATGTTTGAGTGCTTTAAAAGTTTCTGCAGAATTTAATGAAAAGTTTTCTACTCCAATTTCACCTGAAACTGTTCGACGAGTTCTCAGAGTAGCTGGATTAAATGGGCGTTCCGCCCGTAGAAAATTTTTTGTTAGTGCGAAAAACAGAAAGCTCATGCTTTCCTTCGCAAAATAAATGTTAAATAAACCCGAAACGTATTGGAACAATGTCTTATTTGCAGATAAAAGCAAATTTAACATTTTTGGTTCCAATGGTATGGAGAAGAAAAAATGAGGAGCTTAATCCCAAGAACTTAGTTGGAACAGTTACGAATGGCGGTAGAGGTGTCCTTGTGTGGGGTGTGCATGTCAGCATCAGGACTAGGTAATTTGGTATTTTTTGATGGTATAATGAATCATGCTCTTTATTTAAATATTTTAAAAGACAATTTAAAATTATCAGCCTAAAATTTGGGTATTGGAAACAATTTTTTTTTATCAATATAACGATCCTAAGCACACGGCTCTCAACGTTCGCCTCTGGTGTCTCTATAATTGTCCACAAAATTTGAAAACACCACTTCAATCGCCAGATTTAAACCCAATAGAAAATATTTGGAGAGAACTGGAGGTTAGAGTACGAAAACACGACATTAAAACGAAAAGAGGACTAATAACAGTAATGGTGGAAGAATGGATGAACATTGATGCAGAAATTACAAAAAAAAAAACTAGTGAAATCTATTACCAAACGCTTAAAAGCTATTGTGGATGCTAAAGGATATCCTACTAAATATTAATTTAACGAAAAATTATAATATTTACTAATATGTAAAGATTTTTTTTAAATGTACAAAGACTTTTGTGAGAAAAAATTTTTGTAACTTTTTGATTATTGATTTCTTAAAAATAAAGTTTTACTACGTTTTAAAAATATTTCATGTAGTTTTGTTAAGAATAGATTATAGATCTTATTATTAAATACCTATTCTGAAATATTAATTTTAATTCAAGGATAGAGCCCTATTTCATTGAAAATCGTAAGTGTACGAACACTTTTGGGAGCCACTGTATATCAAATAGACAGCACATACCACATAAATAAAGACAATAAATTCATTTGAAACTGCAAGATATATTTTAAGAAAGCAAAACAAGCAGTAATACCTTTCCGATTTTATGACCTGATGGGAGTAAGCAGACAAAATTATCCACCAAAATGTGGTGAACTGGCTGGGTGTTGAGTTGGGATTTCAGGCCTGAACATGAATCTGGCATGTAAGGTTCCATCAGAGTGCACAGCAAGCAGCAGATATTTGCACTCAACCCAAGAACGGTTCCAGCTCGAGCTCTGAAAAAAATTTATCCCTTTACTCTAAATAATATGCAATATTTTTTCTCATTCAAAAACAATACAATTCTTCAGAAGTTTCTGGTTTAAATTTTTCGCTTCTCGAATGATTTCAATTGAGTGTCCATTTATATATTTAGCTACTCTTGTGAAATAAAGTTTCAAAGGAAGAAAAAACTAGCTATTAACAATTTTTTAAAAAAGATCTCACTTTTTTAGACAAAGCTTTGTAATATTCTGTGTGTTCAACAGAAAGATAATTCTCCAGTGAGACAAATAATATTGCTTCATACACAGTACTTGCTTATATTAAAAATATGTATGGTATCCACTTATTATGTGAAGATAATCTTAAAATAAATAAAAGTCATTGTGGGTTTGTATGTTTGTATATTTGTTTCTATGTTCCACATCTCCTCCTAAACCACGTCACTGATTTCAACCAAACTTTACACACTTATTAATTAGGACCAGGGGAAGATTACTGTCAACTTTTTAAAGTTCTAAAGTTAATTAAACAGTCAGTTAATTAAAAATTAACCGAAACCGTTTTTCCACTGTAAGTTAGGAGCAAATTATCCCCCGAAAATTATTTTTATACCATCTTAAAGTCCAAAATTTTACCTTTCTAATGATATTAATTTTATATCTGTGACATTTGTCCTTCAATTTTTATGAATTTTTCAAAATTTAATAAAAAGTTGACACGTAGACGATTTTAAAATAAATCAAATTTAATGATACTACATAGAGTTGATACTGATGAGTTGCTATGCAATGGTGTAATTACTTTACCATTATTTTTTCTGTTTATTTTTTTCAAATATTGTTTGGCAATGTTTTCATTGGTTCTTAAAGAATTCTAAAGCTTATTTAATTAGATTAAAAAATCACCGCAGTTCATATTACCTGTCATTTTTACCTGCGTTTCCTAAGAAATAATAAATCCTTAATAATATATTAAATGAGAAAGTGTGTCGGTTTGTTATGCTTTCACAGCAAAACTACATGTGGAATAACTTATTTTTAATGTCAAACATCACGTGATCATAAAGCAAACCGCGATTATGTGAACTTCCTGAGAAAATAAACAATTTATTTGTGGAATAATAAATTTTTAAAAAAATTAATAATTCAAATTCTTCGTGCACGAAGTCGCGGGTAACAGCTAGTCAATAATAATGGTTATTAAGATATAAATGAAAATTTTTTATTTAGAGAATAAAATGGAGTGCCAAAAAAAAAAAAAGTGAAAGCAAGATTGTATGACACTCTCCTTCATTCTAGTAGGATTGAGAAGAAAGATGTCTCATAATGAGTTAACACATTAATACCCCATACCCTATATATAGGAGAGTTAAATTTTACTTTTGTGGCTAAGCTGAATGCATTCCTTTGTCTCTTTTTTGATTTGTCTGTGAAGTCAATAGGTATTACCTAACTCCTAAATAGTTTTCAACAGGTATATACCACCAGTTAGCCAAATTTTGAAGTCAAAAGGTCGCCATTTTGAAATATTTTTTCTTTGATTAATTTTTGAAATAATGCAAGGAATTAGAAAGTGATTTTTAATTTTTGATATTTTGATGCATTTTAAATATCTATAATATTTATGTAAAAAAAAAAGTTTTTTTAAATGATTTTCTACCAATTTCTTCATTTTTTTAAATAAAAAGTAAAACAGAAAAAAATCTCCGATTTTAAATTTTACTTCTCAGCTAACTTAATCTTTGTGTTTTAAACATAATTTAATAAAAATTTATGCTTACAATTAATTTGGATATTAATGGGTTAAGGCATACAACACTAAGGAATATGAATCAGAGGAAGAAAGTTATGATCTCCTGGTTGGGCACTTAACTAGCATTATTCAAAAACTGGTAGACTGATGCTTTAGCAATGAAGAGTTGGTTGCTGAAGATTTTATCTCCAAGCAAAACATAAATGCGGGTCAGTTTCACCTGAAAGTCTCCCAGGAAAGTCCTTAAGTAATTTATCAACAAGTTCTAAACATTTTTCTGCAATATTCTTAAAAGCTCAAAGCATAACACAAGTTACAACTGCTCCAGATTTGTTACTACTACAGAAAAATATGTTTGTTGCTGGCACAGAAAAATATGTTCAAGAAAAAGAAATCCAAACTTATTCTGCTCTAATTCTTTCATTTAAATAATAAGTCCCGACACATAATAAGATGCATTCTTGTTTTTAACTTCTTGTTTATGGTGGCTGTTCTTTAAAATCTTTTCCTTGTGTAGCTAATCAGTGGGGTCTCTAAATCATCCTGCAGATAATTTTACTACTCTGTCCTATTGTGATATTCATTTCATATAAGATCAAAAAATTTACAGCTAATGAGGGTTAATCCACAACACAGGCAACAAGATTAGAAAATGCAACAGGAAATCAAAAAGAGATTATAGATCTTATCTCCTAATGATTTGAAATAAAGGATGAGAAAAGCACTTCTACGCAGTCTTCATCTTTGGATGGCTGTTGAAACTCATTTACTACAATCTAACGATTTAGGGAGATTTCTTCAAAGACAGAAAAGATCTACTTTAATAATTTATTTCTTTTTTTTTATGAAGAACAAGTTGAGCCTTGCAGTAAAATTAGAGACATTTTCACAACATAAACAGTCTAATTTTTTTAAAAACAACTTATGCTGCGATTGTCATTTCATAACAGTTGGAACATTCACTTGAAGTTATGAATGCAAAACAATTTTAAAGACAGGCATATTTTATAAGTAGCAAGAAATTGGAAGTTAATTACAATACTAAAATTCAAAAGTTATACAGTGGTACCTCCCTTGACGGACACTCCCGAATAGCGGACACCTCTAATTAACAGACGTTTTTACAAGTCCCAGTCCTTTTACATAGGCCAAACCATGTTATTCCCTCTGGATAGTGGACAGGTATTTTTGAAAAACTTTCAATTATTTTGGCAAACATTTCAAAATTATTCTAATAAGCGAGCTAAAAATATATGTTTAGGCGTCTTTACAACGAACTTTCCCCGACTTCTCCCTTCTGTGCTTGACACAATGGAATTCGACCCTAAAATGTGCACAATGGCATTCTTCTAACCCCCTCCCCCATGCTTTCTTTCTTCATATTCTTCCAAAACTGCCGGTGTTTCTTCGAATTCAGAGGCGCAAAATCTGTTTTGGGGGGCTTGGTCATTGGTCACTGGTGAGGCTAAAACCTTACTTGTCTATTCAGTTTAGTGCGACAGTGCAAACTGATTCAGATCGTGTTAAAATGGCGTCGAAGGAAGAGATTGAATTTGAAAGAAAAAATTGACGTTTTGGAAGTTGCTGTAAAGGAAAAGCTGAGTGTGCGGAGTCTTGCCGAACATTTCCACATTGGTAAAACGCAAATTAGTGAACTTTTGAAGGATTAAGAAGGAATTCGAAAAATGTGGGTCCTGAATTCGAACAAAATTTTTAAAAAAAATTGAAGTTTCGTAAGACAGAAACAAGCGAAAGTGACAAAGTGTTGATGAAATGGTTCCGTTCTGCTCGTGCAAAGAACATTCCTGTAAGTGGTGTTTTGCTCCAAGACAAAGCCAGAGAAGTCGGTGAAAGTTTGGGATTAGAAATTTTTAAGACCTCAAATGGATGGATGGAAAAATACCGGGCACGTCACAACTTATCTTTTAAAATAGATTTGTGGCAAAGAAAAATCTGTAAATCCAAATGAAGTAACAGATTGGATTCGAAAGCTTAAATCCTTGCTTAAAGGATATGATGACAGAGACATTTTCAATGCCGATGGGACTGGTCTCTTTTACCGCGTCCTTCTGGACAAGACTTTATGTTTTAAAGGTGAAAAAATATAGTGGCGGGAAAATTTCAAAAGAGCGGCTCACTCTTTTGCTGTGTTGCAACCTACTGGGAGACTTCGAACTCCAATTGTTATTGGAAAATCCAAGAAACCCAGATGTTTCATGAACATTGATGTATGAAAACTTAGTGTTTCGTAGTAGTCAAATAAGAAAGCGTGGATGACCACTGAGATAATGAGCGATTGATTGGTGGACTTAGACAACATCCTATCCTGATGATTTAAAGCTCAAAAATATTAATTTAGTTTTCTTGCCTCCTAACACCACTTCGATGCTACAGCCACTTGATCAGGGAATTATTCACAGCTTTAAAGTAGGATACAGAAAGCTGCTTTTGAGACATGTGCTTTCACAGATTTCCCCCTGCAAATCCAGCGAAGAGTTGGCAAAATCAGTATCTGTTTCGGATGCAATTTCCTGGATTACGTCAGCCCTTAAAAAGGTGGAACCTTCGTGCGTTCTAAAATGTTTTAAGAAGGCGGCATTTTTGAATACAAGCGAAGTACTACTGAAAAAAGCGAAAAAAAACTTTCGGATATAGTAGCCAATTTGGATTCAAATGTCAGCATTTTGAGTATGTCAAGATCGACGACGATTTATCCATTGAGGAAGAAAACCTGCATGTTTCTAATTTCATTTACGGGACACCAATGAAGCACTGGCCCTTTCTGAGGGTGATGATGAGGAATCGCCAACGGAAGGCTGCAAAATCAGCTTATTCGGTAGCACTAAATACAGCGAACAAATAAAACAGTTCTTTCTGAACAATGAAGATTCCGAGGGACTAGCAAAGCTAAATCCTATGAAGATTCACCTTGAAAAACAGGTTTGCTGTGTGAAAAAGAAAAATCAAACTTTGTTAACAGATTTTTTCAAGTAGTAATTTAAATACTATGCATTGTATTTTGGGATTATTTAATGCAAGATAAAAGAATTAGCACACAATTAAAATGTAAAGTAGTAAATAGTTATTTTCTTACCTAATCAATTTTTCCTTTCTAATTAAAATTGCAGCCGTAATTTTCAATCAAATGTCAAACAGAAGGGCAAAAACTTTTTTTTATGAAAAGGTTGTCCTCCCCACAATAGCAGACACCTCTTAATCATGGACAAAACTTTTGGTTCCATTACTGTCCACTTTTCGGAGGTACCACTGTATTTTTATACCATAGTTAAACCAGCGGGAGTGATCTCCCCTAAACTTTCTCATATATTCCTAACACATGTAGAGAAAAAAATACGCTCAAAGGCAGTGAAACAAACAGGCACCCCTAATGCAGTGGAGAAAAAAATAAGCGAAACATCACACCATGATTTCCGAAGGTCGTCCAAAGTGGAAGTGGAATTAGAAGCTGGCGTGATTACCAATAAGGCTGGGTGTAAGATAAAGAAAACGAAATTTGAATGCCTTTTTTTTTTAACCAATTGACACAAAAATTGGACACAAATCTACCATTAAGGTAAAAAGGCCACATACCAAATTTCAATCATCAAAGTAATTTTTTAAAGAAGTTATTGTGTTCAAAAGTATGGGATTATACAGACAGGTAGTCAACCCTTTGAAGGATTTGGTCCAAAATTTGATACAAACCTACATTCCTGATGATAAAAATGTGTACCAAATTTTATCTATATACCTAATCAAGTTTTGAGTTCTTGTGTTCACATGACCGCGGACAGACAGACTTCCTGTAGACGGATTTTCTCCAAAATTTGATAGAAACCTACAAATTATGTGTAAAGTTCCATACCAAATTTTCCCTGTAGGTCTAATATTTTTCAAGTTATCGTGTTCACAGACAGACATAATTCCAAAATTGTGCTTTTCGGACTCAGGGAGGTCTAAAACGTGGAGATTCGTCAAAATCTCGAGTTCGAATTTTTTGACGATTACAATACTTTCTCTTTGTATACTTCGCATACAAGAAAGTAAAAAAAGAAGAACAAGATTCTTCATGGAGTACAAGCATTTGAGGAGAAAAAGTTAGTATTAAGAAGAAAAGTAGTTAAATTTAGTGTCAAGAAAGTTTTTTCTAACACTAAATTTTAAAAACTGAACTTTTGAAACAAATTAAATGAATAAAATTTACATACTTCTCAGCTGCTGAAGCTTTAATTTTTTCCCATGGTTTATTAGATTGAATGTACTGATTTCCAATACGACTTATGTTGAGCATATACTTAATAGCATCACGAAGTCTGGAAAACAAGACAAAATATTAATAATAACAAATAACTACTGAAACTACGCATATAATAAATTTAGACAAATAATAAACTATTTAAACAATCATGAGTTTAAAGGTCACAAATAATGTGCATACAAGCAATAATATAGTGCTACGTGAGTGATAGCTGGTTTGGTACATCAATGGCAGTAAAATTGGCTGTTTAATTATGAAATATACTTCAAGAAAATATGAAATATGCTATGAAAATTTTTATTTGACATTAAAATATCTACTAAGCAATGAAAGAGGTGGTAGCAAACAAAAGGGATCCGAAATAATTGTGGAATTTTATCTATTTGGTTTTAAGGTTTGTTATTTAGCTTGTTATTCAACTTTTTTTCTTCTTTCCAGATTTATATCCACACATTCAATTCTTGTTTTGAAAAGTCTGCCCGACAGGGGGGAATGGTCTCCCCAAAGGGGGGGCATGACCTGCTGCATGGAGGAGGGGGGACAAGTGTAATGAAATTGGTCTCAAATTTTCGCCATATCTATATTTATCAACTAGTTGAATACCCCATAGAAAAAATTTTGCTGATAGGATACAAAAATTTTCCCCAATAGGGGGGGCCTTAGAAAGAGATCTTTCTAAGGCCCCCCCTGAAAATACACCCCCAGTCCACCCACTGGTGCTTAAAAAGAGATCTTTTCAACAGACCAAAGGCACATTAGTGCATAGCTGAAATGCCAGGGGACTTCGCAAGAATATGTTGAAAAGTATATAAGCAATATCTGTATCAATCTTCATTTTTTCAAAGAATGCAGTGGTACTTTTTGAAGCACGACTTGTAGCTTTGTATTGATGAAGTTTCACTCTTTTAAAGTCATTGGGATAAAGAAATAGAACTTCTTGTGCAAGTATCGGACGTAAAACTTTCTCTTGATAGTACATTGAGTTGATTTCAAATTTTTTTTCTACTTTTCTTATTTTTAATTTCCCATTGTAGGAGAACCCTGTGACAATCATAAACACCTTACTGAAACTTTCTTTGGATTGACGGAACCAAGTTTGCACATTTTTTTCTCTTTGTTTTCGATAGTAAAATATACCTATTTTTCTTGCAGTCATTTAGGTAAACCCATGCTTCAACAAGGGTCACAATGTATTTCTACTTATGTCCTGTTAAATAGTTAATAGTCATACAGGTTCTACAAATTTTTCTGCATTGAGCCATATACTGAAGCTTCATACAAAAGCTGGTGAACATTGTTTTTTAGCTTTTTTAAGTTGTAAATCTTGGTTTATTATTTTATTTATTGTTGCTGTATTTTATTTATTAATGCAGATGTATTTAAAGACTTTGAAATTGATTTCTGCATTGGCGGATTTTCTCGTTACCAGCAATTTCACTTAGAAATATTTGAAACAGTACATACCTTTTTGGGTATTGGTTTGGGGTCTTCTTTCCATGTAGAAGTAATGATTGACGGTTTTTCCCTTTCCGATTAATAATGTTGCTTATTTTGCACTTAGAAATTTTAATGGCATGCATTTCACAATGTTTTTGAATTATGGAATAGGAATATTTCTCTTCGGAAAGCGCAAAAACATATCCTTCAATCCACAGCTTATTTACAAGCAACATTTTGATAGTAGAATAGATTTAAAAGTAGCAGACGATATTTCTCATTTCAAAAAATAAGCTGTTGCCAGAAATTTTTATTCCAAAACATTTGCTTTTGAAAAGTTCTTTATCGAAATCATTCTAACAATGTGTAAATACCCTCTGTACTTACCTTGTTCTTTCCATGCATTGGATATAACTTTTCAGTTCATGATCAACTTGAGCAATAACTTTTTTATCACCTTCTTCTAATGGCATTTCAGGAATACAACCATCAAAATTATTGCTAATGAATGAAAGTGCCCTGGAAAATATTTTGCATAAATTATAAGAAAAAACAGTAACAGAATGAAATTTGCCATTTTAACAAAAAATACCACTAGTCAAAAACAGAAAATTTAAACTTTAGATAAAAGAGAATAATTTCCAATTTGACTTTCAGATTTCAAATCTGAAAAATTACTAAAAAAATATCTTCGAAAAGATTACAACATTTAAATAACATTGAAAACAAAATAATATCACAAAACACTACTACTGTATAAATGCGAACATTCCTTTTGAACAAAAAAAAAAAAAAGGAACTCAATCAGATTATTTAATATAACTAGGCAACAAAAACAGAAAAATCATTTTGATTGAGTTTCTTAGGCTGAAATAATCAACTGTTGGTACTAAAAGGGTTAAAGTTTGATTGTATATGAAAGTATTTACTGCATTAGCCATATACAAATGGCTTTCATTTTCTTTTAAAAAGAAATAATTCATTTAGAGAGAAAGAATTCATTCTTTCCTTTACATACCTGAAGTTTATCAGTGGTACACGAGTTAAATCTCAAAAAACACCTTCCTACTTAAACAAAAATCTTTAATTTTTTCTAGAATTATGCATATTCATATAGAACATGAATTTTTATACCTGTTGATAAAGTTTCCAAGATTGTTCAAAAGTTCAGAGTTAATCTTTAGCATCAAATCGTTCCAACTAAAATATGTATCCTGAAAAAAATTTTCAAAAATCAAGAGAAAAAAATTTTATTGAAATCAGCAAACCAATTAGAACAGTCAGAAAAATATTTCATAAAACACTAAACTGAAAGGAAAACAGAATTTTGAGGTTGCAAAAAAATAATTTTATGGAAAAGTTAAGAGAATGAAAACTGATTTACATTCATGTCACATATGAGAGGTTCACAGTTATATACACATAAAGTTTAAACACAAATACAAGAGTTGGAAATTTAATAGTGGTAACTTCATAATTACAGCTATATAACACAGGCGCTTGCTTAAAACATTTCTTCAATATAGTTACTAGCGCTATCTACAATATTTTGCCAGCAATGCAGAAGCTATGGAATACCCTGAAGCAGTATCAATTATTTTGATGGTTCATATGGGCAGACTATTGCTTTAAAAATCTCTGTTGCAGT
>BGPR01048305.1:0-11583 GCA_013235015.1 Araneus ventricosus | reverse complement strand
GTCTTGCAGCTGTGTCTTTATAGGTACTTTTGATAATTATTAATAACGTATGGCACTACATTTCATATTCCGGGAAGAAGTCATTTGCTACAGTTTGAGATTTTATCTAATGGATAAGTTCCTTAGTTTCGGTTTGGTTTTGGTCTTTGGAATATTGGCGCAAGAGGAATGCTGCCTCAGATTAAAGGTTAAATTTTTATTTGTCTAAAACAAAAAATCAGGTTGGTGAAACAATTTTTCCGGATCGAAAATATTATTAAAAATTCAAAAATATGGAAGATACTAATCTCTATCCAGTTTTACAATCTTTTGCCAACGTTTTGGCAGTCTATCAAGTCCCACCAGCCAGAATTAGGAAGATCGAGACTCTAGAAATGTATCAACCTATGGCTTCTTTTGCTAAATTGAAGCTAAAGCTGTAGGTGCCAAAACAGGTAGTAATTTGAAGGGGCCATGTCTGGGCTATGTGGATTTGCCATTAGGTCCCACTTTATTTGGTTCAGCTTCCAGCTGGTGACTATACTAGCATGCTGTCTGGCATAGTCCTGATGAAAGACACCTGTCTTTCAACAATGCTTCTTATTTTTCGTAGGAAGGATTCGACAAGCTGTCAGAAGATTGGCAGAAGACTGTAGATGAATGGAGATTGCTATCGTCATTCGTTTTGAGTTTGTGTAAACTTTTTTTAAAAAATTAAAATAAAATTTTGCATTCAGAAAAAAACCCTTTTTACCAACCTAATATAATGAAGTCAACATACTCGCACACAGTGTGGTCATATAGGTACTAGTCGCTTAATGACAGGTAGTAGAAACAAGAAGTTTTACATTGCCTAGGAAATTTGAGAAAATAATTATGAAACATGAATTAATAATAAATTCATGGCTAAAAGTACAAAAATTTATCTAAATCAGAGAATAAAATCCAATGGATATTAGAAATGGAGAAAGGTGAGCAAGTGCAGTAGATAGTAGTGCATTGAGTGACAGTGTATCTGAAGATGTCTGAAAGAAATGTAAGTTTTGTGAATTATAAAATTTTCATTCTATTAGGACGTGGAAAACAGATAGGACACAATCATAGCATGGGTTAGAAACTAGTTGCCTGGATTATTAATAGTAGTTTACAATTCTAAGAAATTTTTGAGACATGTTTGCTTCTATCGCAACAGTTCTCTTTTTCTTAAGGGTTAATGCATGTAATTCGCAAATGAAAGATAACATCAAATTATAGTACTTTTTAAAATTATAAACTAAAATTTGGTAATTCAAAAATATTAGTATTTGATTCAAAATGAAGTAAAATGGTTAAACACCTCAAATGTCGTATAGAATCTCACCTGTATCGAAACAGCAACGTATTTCTAAAATAGAATAACTCCTGATTCTTGATGACGGTGAAAATTTATCCGTGGAGGGGTTGAAATCAAAAATTTAATACAGTAGGGATACAAGTTTAAGAACAAGAATAATCTAGGAACGATAACTGTTATATTTATGAAAGAGTATTACTGAAATAATCCATAATTTATAATATTAGAAAAGTTGGGTGCAAACGTGATGTACCGAATTACGGAGAATCTACATTTTCCATTTAGTCTCATTTGTGCCTTATACTTTTAAAACGTCCTTATGCTTGTTCGAGGTCATTATGCTGCTAAATATCGGATCTGCATTGAACCATATTGATTTTTTGTTTTGCCAGACACTTCAAAAACGGATTAGAATGACTGATTTGACTTCTAGACATTCTCTCTTATTATTATGATCAGAGAAGTTAATTTTATTTGAAATCGTCTAAACGCAGATGTGTTTATTTATATTTATTCAAAACGATGATTCATTTATGACTGCAAACACAAGCTTTTGTTTTAATAAATTGTGCATATCACTCATTGTTAGAAAGAGGAAAAGGTAGTTATCTATCAAAGAAATGATAAAAAGAAAGTTTCAATTTAAAACGAACAAAAAAACCCTTCTTCTGACTGCTAATAAAGCCTTTATGCAGTATATTGTTTTTAAATAATATAGTTTTAAAACAGCATATTGTTTTTAAAATTTATTCTAAAAGGGTAGACTTCTTTTTATTTAAGCCGTTATGTTTCCAAAAAACTTTTGTTTTCAGTAAAAAATTTTAAACTTTATCTTTATTAATTATTTTGAATGTATTAATCATTAGTTTTTCTGAAACTTTTTATGCGGTATATTTTGTCAAAAATCATGTATCAGAAATATATTCAGTATTGTGGCTGCTGAAGATGTTGAAACCTTGAAAAGCAATAAATTGGAATACACTGAGTGTTTGAAATATATTTATTAAAATATTAGGGGGTTACACCCCCTACTCGCTCCGCTCGTCAACCCCCAAAAATCACGTTGCGATTCTTTTGGGATCATTACTTGATCCCATCTCGCTTCGCTCGCTCGCCGTACAGTTATGACTGTCTGCTAGTAATAGGAAATTATAAATACATTGATTACTAAAAATAAATTTAAATTATTTGAAATAGCATAAACTTCTAACATTTTTTCAGCAATTACTAATAAACTAAATCATCGAATTTCTAAAATTAAAATTTCCTGGTAGCATATATATATGCAAATGTTTGAAAGAAATTTGAATGCTAAAATGTATAATTATAAAATGTTTACAAATAGAAATTATTCACATCAATCAGAAATCAGGCATTTAAAACTTCTTCATACACAAAATTGAATATTTATTCAACAGCTTCATTAGCCCTAACTTTATTCCAACAAACTTCTAAATTTCCACTCTTCTCAACGAATTGTTGCCCAAAAAAGCTTCGCCACATATATACACACTCACTGCAATAATTATTTAGCCAAGAAAGTTTTAACTTTTCTCTCTGGGTAGTTATTTATCCGTTAAAACCTCAGAAAGTTTGAGTTACGAAAGATTATTTAACCCATTTCATAAACTTTTAGATTAAAAAGCACAGTTTAACTTGAGAAATGGCTTTAAACATGTTCAGATTCACTATTCAAAATTATAAACCATAATAAGCATTTACTTTTACCTTTTTAAAATTAACAAAATAGCCTTTTTTGGAAATTTTTAAAAATTTCTAAAATTCTTGCTTTTTACACCAAAATTTTAAACATGCTCTTTTTTCACTGAAATGTTGATCGGAAAAGCTTCGCCATATGTATAAAAGAACAGACTCCTTCTTAAGTCCCACAACTATGTTCCTGTAGCTCGGCAACTTCGCTCCGTACACAGAAACGCTTAATTCTGTTTTGTTCATTTCGATTGGATCGTATTATGAAAGATTCCTCAATAGTTTCATTAGACCTATGTTGACGATTTCGATTTGTAATCGCAACTGCCCAAGTTAAAGTCATTTTGCAAAATATTGTTGTCCCAGATCAAATAAATCGCAGACTCGAATATAAACAATCTAAACTCGCTAGCTGTTGCCAAACGGCGATTAAGAAATTCGACCCTTTTTTGTCCCCACGTAAGAGAATTATATATATATAGATTATTTCTTGAGTTACAACTGACGAATTAAAAAATTGTAGGTTCGTCTATTAACTATAATACCAAATATAATAAGACGTTAACAACAATAGTATTAATGGAAATAAATTAGGAATATTTTATAAGCAAACATTTGTTTCCAGTGTTTTGAATCACTATAAATCAATGTTATCCTTTCTCTTCAGTGCTGAGTCTTCGTAAAATCTTCAGTCTGAAAAATAAATAAATAAATAATAAAAAATGAGATAAACACACAGTTGACTATTAAAAAGTTAAATACAAGTCATTAATATGAATTTCTCACATGTTACGTGAAGTGCTTTTGTTCTATACCTAGGCATGATTAGGTATGCTTGTTCTATTATATTGAATGCTGTACAGTTAAGTTCGTCTCATGTTTGTTCTGGATCTTGTGCGCCGTGTCATAGTAAGGGTAAACGGCACGCAGATGAATATAAATTTTTTTATCCCCTACACTGTAAAAAAAATCCCGTAAAATTTACGGTTTTAAACCGGCAGCTGGGTTGGTTGTGCAAATCCGTAAAAGTTACGAAGTAAATCCGTAGGCACAACGGTTTTTTACCGTACAGGGACAAGTTTTTTCCGTAAAAGTTACGAAGTAAATCCGTAGTCACAACGGTTTTTTACCGTATGAGATCAAGTTTTCTCGTTAAAAATTAAATCATCGGTAAGTGACGTCATCTACTGAGTTGAGTTGTTTTCTCCTTCTGTTCGAGTTGAGTTGAAACGTGCTGATGTGTATTATCGATTAGGAATATTAATTAATCAAGGCTTTATTATTAATTTCAATTAATCTAATTTTTAATCGAACTTACTTGGACGATTTCGATGCAAGATGGTGACAAAACTTCGAACTCCTCCGAGCCGGGGATCGAAACCGCGTTCATAGAAACAAAAGTCAGTCGCTCTAACCACTAGACCACCAGAGACTTCAGAAAATGAGGTAAAAATAATCTATTTGAGTTTTAAAGTCACTATAGCTCTAGTGGCGCCACCTAGTGGTGTAAAAATCAACTATTGCCAGAACACGTGTTTTAAGGTTAGCTTTCATGAGTGACAACAGGTTACTGCAACATGTGTAAACAATAGCGGAGATGGAACCCTATTAAAAACATGAAATGAATGCAATAAAATTACATTTAAGAAAAGGGAAAGTTATCATACGGAAAGCAATACCATATGACGAAAAATAGAATTTGAACTGACGGTTTTAAACCGTTTATGGCTGGAGCGGAAAACGGGGAAAAACCGTTTTGTCAACAAAACAGCTTTAAACCGTCAAATATACGGAAAAAGTCCGGGAAAAAAACGGATATTTTTTACAGTGTAGTGATATTTGGTTTTAAAAAATTAAAATTAAATTTTTAATATTTCGTCTTCGCGGAGCTCACCAAGACTGGCACAGGTATCCCTTTAACCTACGCCTATTATTTCATACTCTCTTCGCCTATTAGTTCATACTCTCTACGCCTATTATTTCATAATACTCTCTACGCCTATTATTTCATAATACTCTCTACGCCTATTATTTCATAATACTCTCTACGCCTATTATTTCACAATAAAAGATACTAAAAAGATTCAAAAAAGTTTATCAGTAATTGAAATATTTATATTTACTCAGTAATATATAAAAACAGAAGTAAGTGTTTCAAAAAACTAAACACAAGATTTATTAAGTGTAATATCTTAGAGCATTAATGAATACAACCAATTTAAACAGTATATCATATTTGAAAAAGCTATTTTATGTCCCTAATATATGTTGAAGATTCAGAATGAATAGTGTACAAGCATTTTCTGAATTCCTGTAAAAGGAAAGAAATTAAGTCCAGTAGCATGTTCCACACATTAATACAAAACAGTAAAAATATATCAGATGACCAATTGGGAAGCCCATTGATAGCGAAACACTTCAATGACAAAAGGCGAGTGATAGAACACTTTTTTTTTTTTTCTTTTAGAAACTCTTTATCCTTCACAAATTTGGAGAGGGTTCTGTGAGATGAAATTCAAGTGACAGAAACGATCAGGCAAATTCTCTTCGAATAAACGAAAACATAAGAGAATGATTGCATTGCCTGCATATGAACTTGCTGTAGATACAAAAACAATGATTTGATAAAACACTCATTTCTATTGCGAAGATGGTGTTGAGAAAAATGCATTGTTTTTTCAAAATTTCGATTTCATTTTAGTTTAACCCTTTAAAGTTCACTACATGTTTCGTTCTGAAAATTATTAAATTTATTTCAAAAATGAGTATCAGACATGATCATCATAGCTGATCATAAATATGTAAAGAGGGAAAAAGTAGCATTTTTCTATTTTCATGAAATTTGTGGTTTCACAGTGAAACCAATAAACGGTAACGGGCTATTCTTCCTCCGAATATGATATCATATCACCTTCCATCATATGTAAGCATACGTGAGTATTCAGGATAATCAACTTTCAAAAAATTCAATACTACTTTCGGAGATACAATTTTTAAAAAATATCAATTTTTTAAAGAACCCTCATCATTTTGTTTCTGTTAGAGATTTAAAAACATTTAACTCCTTCAAATCCGATATCTTTGTGAATACTAACGGTATTGAACTGGAATTTTTATTTAAGTTGGCCTAAATATCTGGCTCTTAAGATATGAAAGAAAAATTAGCCATGTTTCGCCCATGCGCAGTAAAAGAAATGCTCAATGTGTGGTTTTATCACGAAACCAACGAACGCGCAAGGGTTAAAGAAACCTTCAAAAGACCTTGCATGCTCACAAGCGCATTCAGAGCGAAAAGTCAATCGAAAATGTTTTCTATTTAGTTTTAGTTCAAAGAAACATTTAAAAGACCTTGGATGCTCACAATCCCACCCAACATGATAATTCAGTGATTGATTTGATTAGTTAGGTTAACTTGCATCTTGGAAACTACGCGGAAACCAATTTAGGACAAATAATCTAATTCTGAAGAATGAGCTGATGACTGGGATGACACCAGGGCCATAACCAAACTTCAATACAAATAAAAAAGAAGGTACAGTAGAGTCTCGATAATTCGAGTCTCGATTGTTCGAGTTTTCCATAAATCCGAGTTAGTGAAAAAAAAAATCAGTTTAGCTCCAAAATAATGACGAACACATACACAACACGTGAAAGAATTACTGCATCTGGTTTTTATTGTTGTTCGACGGGTCATATGTCCACTGCGCACCCCGAAGCCACCTGCAGAAATGCTCCCTCCCAAAGAAAACGGGATATATATATAAGATCGATATACAGGAGCAATGTATTTAAACAGAAAACAATTGGCATTTATTTTAAAATATAATTAACCTGTTGCTATCAGCAGTAATGCAATAATATGTAAGTACATTTTTCATTTAAATATACTACACTGAAATTTAAAAATTGCTTTTATTTTCATTTATTTATTTATTAAATTTTACGATTTCGATAATTCGAGTTTTCGATAGTTCGAGGTAGGCCCGGTCCCGTCCACCTCGGATTATCGAGACTCTACTGTATTTAAAAAATGACGGTAAACTAAACATGCTTAACTTTTCTTTTATAATTTGGAAGCCAAATATATAGAGCAGCTTATATAAAAATTCCAGTTCGGTACCGTTAAGATTCAGAAAGATATAGGCATTGCAAGAGCGGAATTACTTTTGTTCTCTAAAGGAAACAAAATGATGAGGGCTTTTCCACATTATGTATTTAAATTATGTATTTAATTTATAAGCATACGTGAGTATTCAGGATATTCAACTTTCAGACAATTCAATATTACTGTACGAAGATTCAAGTTTAAAAAATAATCTAATAATTGAATTAAAATTTCTTTCAAAATTTTTAAAGCAAATACTCAGAATTCCCCCTTATTTTACGATATTATTGCCTAATGGGTATGTCACGCTAGTTTTTTTTTATGATTGAAGAAGCTTAGGAATATTTGTTCTCAGAACATATTGAAGAAGTTATCAGTGCAATTCCATCGGAGTTTGACGAAATAAGTATTGAAGAAGAATTTGATGATGAAAGTGCATCTGTACTTTTAATGTCCGATTTTGCAGGTACAGCTGAAATCGAAATTTTAAGTAAAATGCGGAATATTAGCGAATTGGATGCTAATTATGAGGAATTAAGTCCGTCAAAGAGAAAAAGTAAGCAAAACAAATTGGTCTAAAGGTAAACAGAATATTCAAATTATATTTTTTTGAGAATTCAATGAAAAACTGTGGATAAAAATAAAATTTCTGGAGATTTAATAATGAAATGTAATAGTTAAGTGTATTAGAGACATTTAAATATATTTTTTATTCAGAAAGTATAATGTTCTTATTCTATATGAAACTCATAGCTGCTATATTAAAAAAAATATATCCTTAAATATCATTTATCTAAGGTTGACATAATGATACTTATCCAGAAAATATGAGAAATCTTATGCCACATGTTACGCAGTCTAAGATATAATTGGACAGAGTTTGATGATACAGGAACTGACAATGTACAAAATAAAATTTTTTTAAAATAAAAAATAAGCATTTTTTACAAAATATCAAAATAATTAGAAAGATATGAATACTAATAAAGGGAATTTTTAAGTGTGAAAGAGTTAAAAAATACAAAAATAATAATAAACAACGATGAGAAGTAAGAATCCGGTGGATGACATCAGAGGCCATTCATCCATGCAGATTCAAAGCTAGAATAGGTTTTCTGTAGAAGAAAAAAACTTTAAGGTTTGAATTTAAGATTAATTTCCTCTAAGGCCTGAACCTATTCCGGAATATATTGGAAAGAAAGACGTTTATTCACAAAGAAGAAATTTAAAACAGTCTTTTAAACAAAGTATGAAAAGAAGAGCTTAAAATCTTACCTCTTATAAAAGCTGTGGAGTGGAACAAAAGAAAGGACGCCGTTACAAAGTAAACTTAGTAAATAGGTGTGCGCACCTATCGCCATCTAGTGAGGGATACACTAACTAAAATCTTGATAATTTTTTTGCAGATTTTTCATAAAAAATTTTTTTAACGATTTTTATTTTGTTTTTTAATATTTTAAAAATTTTTTATTGTTTTTATGCATTTTTATAATTTTTATTTTAATTTTTTAATTTTTTTTGTTCTATTATTTTTAAAAAAGCAGAGAAGTTTGCAGGTGAGCCCTTAAAATTCTTAGAAGGTGTGGAATGTGTACAAAAACCGCTTCCAGTGCAATGGAGAAATTGAGAAGTAAAAAAATCATTAAAACCTGAGAGATTAAAAAATGCTTTAATTCTTGATTATAAAGAAATGTATTGGGAAGACATTTAGCTTTAAATTAATATTTAAAATATCAATGGCCTTGACACTAGCAGAATGGTTGCTGCAGATATTTTTGATTCTTTTGATTTCAGAGTGGATGGTGCTGCACTTGCTCACACCAATTAAATTGTTTCTATTATTTTTTGTCTTTTTATATATCCAATCCTTAAAATAATTAGATAATTTTAAATCATTTTCTTTTAAAAATTCATTAAAATACTTTAATTAGTGTTTTATAACAGTTATTATATATGTTTTGGCAAAGACCTCACTAAAAACTAATTATTTTTCACCGGAACACGATAGAGTCCTCAAATGAGGACGATCGGTGATTTTAAGTGTAACAAAACAGTTGCATAATTTCATATTATTTAATATTAGGTGTCTATAACAATTTAGATTTAAGATGTTCGTTAAATGATGGATGATGATATTCGGGCATTAATGGATTAACATTATCAACTATGGTTGGGACATGATCGAAAATTTCCAACAGTTCTTAAATTTATTATAGACTTATTATCCGATCTTTATCTCGGTCCAAGTTGCTTAATATAAGAAAGTTGCATTACTCCTGTAAGTCACGACAAACTCTGAAATTGCCTCAGACATCAGAAACACGACAAGTTAATTGATGATGATCTGCAATTTATCAACAATTACAAAGATCGACTATTTTTCAACTTGGATGAAATGTCTTCGAATATATTCTCTGTTAATTTATATGCAAATAAATATTTAGAAACAGAATGTCATAGTGGGAATAGTTTCGTATTAAAAAAAAGGCCTGAAATTTTTAACTATACGAATATTGTGGACTCTTATTTTCGGATGTCCCTTTCCATTCAAATTTTGAAATTGGATTTAAAATTAAGGAAATAACGTAATTCTTCCCAATCAGAAAATGACAGATGCTATCATTTGATGCAAGATATTAGAATCCTGTATTTTATCCGGTATCCAACTGTTTAAGTAAGACTTTAAAACTTGCGATCGAATATAATATATCCCTTAAATTCTGCAGAACACATCAAGTCAAAATAATGAGTGGAAATGAAGAATTTAGTTTAAAATTGCGACGATAATAATTTCCATAAATCCATGATTGGGACTATATTCAACCAACGTAATTGTTCTCCTTCTAAATATCTCGAATACTTCCAGTAGTTATAACATCTATGTGATAAAGATGGATTGTGCCAATGTCATAAGACAAAACGTTCCAAAACAAAATGAAAATCTTCCAAAATTATCTTTTCCACTGACGGTTTGCTACTGTCTTTTTATTTCGAAATTTTGACTTTTTCTAGCAATAATTTCGGAAGCTGCTTACCCAAACGGACTGATTTTACGCTATTTAAAATTCAAAGAATTATCTATTCAGTGCTGACAGTTGAGATGCTCTTTTTTTGCAATTTTTAACAATTTTTATTTAATTACAGCCGCAATAAGTTGCTCACAAGTAAATATGTTTAACATTTCCATGGCAATAAGTGGTAATATACATGTTAAAATATTTGCAATTTACGGCTCTTTGCTGCATGGTTTCATTGTACAAAGAAGAAAATCGAGAATTATTTAACTCCAACCCCTCTTCCCGTTGCTGGACACTAATATGGTCAGAACTCTGATACAAATGTACAATTTTGGCTTCAATCCGTATTGCTCATAGCATTTTTGAATTATTGTCGTTACATACACTAGGACAAACACACAGGCTTAATATTAAAAAATGATTTTTTCAGACTTGGGGATGCCTACATCGTCGAAATTCATCAAAATTTCAAGGTTTAATATTTCAGCTATTAAATTACGATTATGGTTACGGTATAGTTATCGTATTACAATTTTAATATTTTAACGATTAACCCCTTAACTGTTTCATTTTCTTTTCTGTTTTGGAAAGGGGCTGTCGTTTTCATTCATCTCAGACGTAATTTTTGTGTAAAATTATAAAGCTAATTAATGATTAAATTTTAGTTCTAAGACTGAAAATGCGATAATTCGATGCACGAGTATTCTCAGGGTTTTAAGTTAAGCTCTTAATTAATTTTTCTTGGCATACGACAACGGAAAAATGCCACGAAGTATTTTATTTTTTATGTTCCTTTTGCGAACCTTTTACCTGCGATGTTTGCCGGTGTAAGAAAGGGAAAGTCCCACTCAGCACGTTTATTTATTGTCTGTTGCTGCCGTGATTCTGCTATCCTAATCAACAGCTCATTGCCTGTATGCAAAGAGCGCCAGGCAGCTTCTCATGACATGTAAAGACCATCATCTGACAGAAAGAAGTATCCCCAATTGGTGCTTTTTGCGTGAGGAGCAGGGCTCACTATCGCTTACAATGCTACCTTAGCGATCGTCTTTACTGGTATAGCCATCGGTAGTCATCATGGTTTTTTCCCGACCAACTCTCCCCGCTACATTTCTTACTGATCTCGCAAACATGGAGGAATTCATTGTCCTCTCTCAGCTCCACATGATGGTGTTTCCAAGGTGGGGGCTCGTTGTTTAATTCTACACCCACGCTACATGCACCTTTGCAATGTATATCCAGTTTGGTTTGTTTTATGTACTTGTTGATTGGAAACGATATGTATAGGTAAGGTGTCGACATTTTATCAAGCCATCTTCATTTTAAACCATAGAATTCATCATTTGGCGTTTAGTGTAGTCAGCCAATAGATAGAAGTGACAAAATAAGGTATAGCATATGAATACCCTAGAATATAGAAATAATCTAACTAAGATGTC